>JAMPIV010003801.1:0-192500 GCA_024509875.1 Oreohelix idahoensis
GGCACTACTTACAATATTCACAAGATTAGGATTCGAGCATCAAATCTTGACTGATAATGGCTCACAGTTCAAGGGGAAACTAACGGAAGAAGTTTTTAATCTATTTCAAGCCAGACACTTTCATTGTAGTCCGTACCATCCACAAGGGAACGGCCAGGTAGAAAGGTTCAATGGGACTCTCATTTCTATCCTGAGGAAGCTGGCACACGAAAAACCGGATCTGTGGGATCAATTCCTGCCCGCCGCGTTGTTTGCGTATCGGGAGGTACCACATAGTTCAACCGGGATGGCTCCCGCAACTCTGCTATTTGGGAGGCCAATAAAAGGTCCATTGGAAGCTTTATTAAGGACCTGGACAGATGAGAAGGCAGAAGAGACTGTTACCTCATCGTATCAATATGTGAACGAACTGACCACTCGTCTGAAAGCTGGATGGAAACTGGCAAATGATAATTTGAGACAAGCCAGGAAGAAACATGCAGCATATTTTAATAGGAAGGCAAAGGACAGAGAACTAGCTGTGGGAATAGAAGGTGCTTCTTCTACTACCCGTCAGCCAGAATAAATTACAAATTGGATGGCAAGGTCCATATACGGTTCTAGAGAAGGTGTCTAGAACAAATTATAAAATTGACAAAAAAGGGAAGGAGAAAGTTTATCATGTAAACCTTTTAAAGAAGTATCTGGACAGACCACTCCAGGAAAGCACCCCCTTACTGACCTTGGCTATCGCAACTCAAATGCAAAAGGAACCACTCACCTCACATGAATACCCATTACATCCTTGTGAGACAGCTGCACAAGTAAAAGTCAGTAAGCACCTGACTAAAAATCAGAGGGAGAGAGTTCAACAGGTTCTGGAGGAACATACAGATGTATTAACAGATAAACCAGGACATACAAATTTGTTACAGTATGACATGAAACTGGTAGACTCAAACCCAATCTGTATGAGAGCCTATTCTATTCCGTTCGCGAAGGAGAAGGCATTGAAAGAAGAAATAGATTATTTGTTGAAGGAGGGGATTATTTCACACAGTGAATCTTCTTTTAGCTCCAGTGTAGTTTTGTTGAGGAAACCGTCTGGGGAACATAGACTGTGCATAGATTACAGGAAACTGAATGTTGTCACAGAAGGACAAGTGGATCCATTACCAGACACAAAACAGTTATTTGCCAGATTAAACAAGGCAAAATACTTTTCAAAGGTGGATCTTAGTAAAGGCTATTACCAGATTCCAGTGAAGCCTGAAGTGAGACCTTATTTAGCTTTTAGCACCTCGGAAGGACATTATGAATTCAACATGCTACCATTCGGATTGAAAAATGCTCCGAGTGTATTTTCAAGGATGATGCGCAAATTGTTGGATCCCCTGAATAACCCATGTATCCCGAATTTCATGGATGATATTCTCGTCGCCACAGAGACATTTGAAGAACATATTAACTCTCTAAAAATGTTATTTGATAGGCTTAGGGAGTCACATTTAACTGCTAGACCAACAAAATGTTGTATTGGATGCAAAGAGTTGGAATTCTTGGGACACACTGTATATCAGGGTAACATGACCCCTGACCCCAAGAACTTGGAAAAACTGCAGAGAGCACCTAGACCACAAACAAAAAAGGACGTGCGATCATTCGTGTCGTTATGTGGATTTTATTAAAAATATATCAAAAATTTTAACTCTATATGTGCTCCTCTGACGGATCTGACTCGCAAGGGACATCCAGATAAAATAGTTTGGACTGCGCAATGTGAATTGGCTTTTCAAGAGTTAAAGGAAAAACTCACTAGCAAGCGTATTCTCAAATTGCCTGATTTGACACAGGACTTTGTGGTGAGAACAGATGCAAGTAATGTAGGCCTCGGGCGGCTCTGTTGCAAAGATCATCTTCACCAGATGGGGAACTGAACCCAGTCGCTTACGCAAGCCGCAAATTGAATAAAGCGGAGCAAGGATATTCCACAAGCGAAAAAGAATGTTTAGCGTTAATCTGGGCAATAAAAAAGTTTCAAATCTATCTGTATGGTAGGATTGTTGTGGTCCAGACGGATCATCAGCCCCTGGTGTTCTTATCTCAGGCTAAGCACGAAAATGCTAGATTGTTAAGATGGTCTTTATTATTGCAACCTTATCAGTTTAGTATTGAGCATATCCCGGGGTCATTGAATGTCGGTGCAGATTTCCTCAGTCGGCACCCCTGTGATCAAAATTAGAGTAGTGGCAGGCGTGAGGAGTAATTTTATCTATGTGTATCACTGGTTTTGGAACTTGCCGTAGTGCATGTTCTCAGGTGAGGAGATGTGTGATGAATTTACCGTGATACAACGTTAAAATATCTCCAAATATAAGGATAAAATGTAGGGATAAAAATAATGCGTAAGATACTAGGAGACATGCTCGCCCATGCCCGCATTTCCTACCGCCATTTAAACTAACTAGTTAGACGTGCAGACGAAACGGTTTACAGTTTGTAGACGGGAGGGAAACGGAGATAAAAAAACGAAAAATATGACTGAACACGTGTTTGAATCTAGCAAGGCTAAAAGACGCAATTGGTAGTAAAAGAAAAAAAAAATTACGTCACTAGTGACACAATGTAAGGAAATGGACCAAAAAAGTCCGTAGCTCTTATTCGAAACAGTCATTTCTTGGACGTTTTTCGATACTTGGTTGTTTTATTTGAATTCAGCGGCAAACGCCGTAGAGAAGGTTCGCGAACAAATTTCAAAAAACTAAACTTGAGAAAAAATATGTTTTTTCTTAATAATAGAGTTATGAATATAAAACCTAGCTAGTTTGATAGCCCATCTTAAGCAGAGAACTAATATACTTTAAATTATACAGACGGATAGATAACAAGGAAGATATTGACAAAAGACTGTATTGTTCATATCAGACTAGCGACTGTACTGTCCATACTTTCACTAAAGTTTCACATTTTTGTCCTTGAGACACGCAAATGCAAAAATCAAGCTGTAATGAAAGAGAGGGGGAAGGTGGAGAATTGTGGCTAAAAATAACTTAGGAGGCAGATTTGTGCAGGGTATTGCATGGAGTTGGTTCAAGAACCAAGCGTGTTTTTTATGAAAAAACAAGTAGAGACAGACGTACCAACAGACAATAATACATACTTGACTGAGATCTGACTGAAATTTGACTTTTGGTTGTAGATTTGAAAAAGTTAGGGGGGAAGTCTGTGATTGGGCAAATGTAATCATATTAGCGGGACAGAGAAGCGCATTTTTGCCATTTGATACAATTCTGTCCAGGGACACAGTCGGTTATTGCCTGTGGTGTTTTTCCCAGAAGATATTACATACATTTAGTGGGACGCCATCATATAGCCAGCAGCTCAGCTGAGTTTTGCTAGCAATAAACTGTGTTCTCAATTCTGAATTCTGGTAAGAATGAAAGCATTTATTTTGTATTTTTTAATATTTCGAGTGATTGATACTGCCATATCATATAAAATGATTACGACAAGTAAGTGCTCGCTCTAGGTCCCCAGCCCAAGTTCAGGGTCTAGAGACAAACAAAATATATGGACGCCTAACTAAGACTATGGAAGGCGGATCTATTGTTGAGATCAGTGGGAACATATCACCTATCTTATTGAATAAAAGGAAACTATTGAACATATCTCAGATGCAATGCTGTCTTGGGGAACTGATACTATATGAAAACAACTGGGTAAGATGTTATCTACAATGGTGGATGCACGCATCCTGCAGAGATATCAACTAAAATCGTGGATGCATGCATCCTGCAGGGATATCAACTACATTGGTGGATGCATGCATCATGCAGTGATATCAACTACAATGGTAAATGCATGCATCCTGCAGGGATATCAACTACAATGGTGGATGCATGCATCCTGCAGGGATATCAACTACAATGGTTAATGCATGCATCCTGCAGAGATATCAAATACAATGGTGGATGCATGCATCCTGCAGGGATATTAACTACAATGATGGATGCATGCATCCTTCAGAGATATCAACTACAATGGTAGAAGCATGCATCCTGCAGGGGTATCAACTACAATGCTGGATGCATGCATCCTGCAGAGATATTAACTACAATGGTGGATGCATGCAACATGCAGGGATATCAATTACAATGGTGGATGCATGCATCCTGCAGGGATATCAACTACAATGGTGGATGCATGCATCCTGCAGAGATATAAACTACAATGGTGGATGCATGCATTCTGCAGAGATATCAACTACATCGGTGGGTGCATGCATCCTGCAGGGATATGAACTACAATGGTGGATGCAAGCATCGTGCAGGGATATCAGCTACACTGGTATATGTATGCATCCTGCAGAGATATTAACTTCAATGGTGGATGGGTGCATCCTGCAGGGATATCAACTACAATGGTGGATGCATGCATCCTGCAGAGATATTAACTACAATGGTGGATGCATGCATCCTGCAGGGATATCAACTACAATTTTGGATGCATGCATCCTGCAGAGATATGAACTACAATGGTGGATCGATGCATCCTGCAGGGATATCAACTATAATGGTGAATGCATGCATCATGCAAGGATATAAACTACAATGATAGATGCATGCATCCTGCAGGGATATCAACTACAATGGTTGATGCATGCATCCTGCAGAGATATCAACTACAATGGTGGATGCATGCATCCTGCAGGGATATCAACTACAATGGTGGAAGCATGCATCCTGCAGGGATATCAACTACAATGCTGGATGCATGCATCCTGCAGGGATATCAACTACAATGGTGGATGCATGCATCCTGCAGGGATATCAACTACAATGATGGATGCATGCATCCTGCAGGGATATAAACTACAATGGTGGATGCATGCATTCTGCAGAGATATCTACTACATCGGTGGATGCATGCATCCTGCAGGGATATCAACTACAATGGTGAATGCATGCATCTTGCAGGGATATCAACTACAATGGTATATGTATGCATCCTGCAGAGATATTAATTTTAATGGTGGATGGGTGCATCCTGCAGGGATATCAACTACAACGGTGGATGCATGCATCCTGCAGGGATATCAATTACAATCTTGGATGCATGCATCCTGTAGGAATATCAACTACAATGGTGGATGCATGCATACTGCAGAGATATCAACTACAATGGTGGATGCATGCATCCTGCAGGGACATAAACTACAATGTTGGATGCATGCATCCTGCAGATTTATCAACTACAATGTCGGATACACGCATCTTGCAGGGATATCATTACAATGGACGATGCATGCATCCTGCAGGGATATCAACTACAATGGTGGATGCGTGCATCCTGCAGGGATATCAGTTAAAAGTTGGATGCATGCATCCTGCAGAGATATCAACTACAATGGTGGATGCATGCATCCTGCAAGGATATCAACTATAATGGTTGATGCATGCATCCTGCAGGGATATCAACTACAACGGTGGATGCACGCATCCTACAGGGATATCAACTACAATGGTGGATGCATGCATCCTGCAGGAATATCAACTACAATGGTGGATGCATGCATCCTCCAGGGATATCAACTATAATGGTAGATGCATGCATCCTGCAGGGATATCAACTACAATGGTAGCGGCATCCTGCAGGGATATCAGGTACAATGGTGGATGAATGCATCCTGCACGGTTACCAACTATAATGGTGGATGCATGCATCATGCAGAAATATCAACTATAATGTTGGATGCATGCATCCTGCAGTGATATAAGCTACAATTTTGGATGCATGCATCTTGCAGGCACATCAACTATAATGGTGGATGCATGCACTCTGCAGGGATATCAACTACAATGGTCCATGCATGCATCCTGCAGGGTTATCAACTACAATGGGGGATTCATGCATTCTGCAGAGATATCAACTACAATTGTGGATGCATGCATCCTGCAGAGATATCAACTACAATGGTGGATGCATGCATCCTGCAGTAATATCAACTACATTTTTGGATGCATGCATCCTGCAGAGATATTATCTACAATGGTGGATGCACGCATCCTGCAGAGATATCAACTAAAATCGTGGATGCATGCAACCTGCAGGGATATCAACTACAATGGTGGATGCATGCATCCTGCAGTAATATCAACTACATTTTTGGATGCATGCATCCTGCAGAGATATTATCTACAATGGTGGATGCACGCATCCTGCAGAGATATCAACTATAATCGTGGAAGCATGCATCCTGCAGGGATATCAACTAAAATGCTGGATGCATGCATCCTGCAGAGATATTAACTACAATGGTGGATGCATGCAACCTGCAGGGATATCAACTACAATGGTGGATGCATGCATCCTGCAGGGATATCAACTACAATGGTGGATGCATGCATCCTGCAGAGATATAAACTGCAATGGTGGATGCATGCATTCTGCAGAGATATCAACTACATCGGTGGATGGGTGCATCCTGCAGGGATATCAACTACAATGGTGGATGCATGCATCCTGCAGGGATATCAACTACAAGGGGGGATGCATGCATCCTGCAGAGATATTAACTACAATGGTGGATGCATGCATCCTGCAGGGATATCAACTACAATGGTGGAAGCATGCATCCTGAAGGGATATCAACTACAATGCTGGATGCATGCATCCTGCAGAGATATTAACTACAATGGTGGATCCATGCATCCTGCAGGGATATCAACTACAATGGTTGATGCATGCATCCTGCAGGGATATCAACTACAATGGTGGATGCATGCATCCTGCAGGGATATAAACTACAATGGTGGATGCATGCATTATGCCGAGATATCAACTACATCAGTGGATGCATGCATCCTGCAGGGATATCAACTAAAATGGTGAATGCATGCATCCTGCAGGGATATCAACTACAATGGTGGATGCATGCATCCTGCAGATATATCAACTTCAATAGTGGATGCGTGCATCCTGCAGGGATAACAACTACAACGGTGGATGCATGCATCCTGCAGAGATATTAACTACAATGGTGGAGCATGCATCCTGCAGGGATATCAACTACAAATATTGATGCATGCATTCTGCAGAGATATCAACTACAATGGTAGATGCATGCATCCTGCAGGGATATCAATTACAATCTTGGATGCATGCATCCTGCAGGGATATAAACTACAATGGTGGATGCATGCATACTGCAGAGATATCAACTACAATGGTGGATGCATACATCCTGCAGAGATATCAACTACAATGGTGGATGCATGCATCCTGTAGGGATATCAACTACAATGGTGGATGCATGCATCCTGCAGGGATATCAGTTAAAATATTAAATGCATGCTTCCTGCAGGGATATTAACTACAATAATATATGCATGCATCCTGCAGAGATATCAGTTACAATGGTGGATGCGTGCATCCTGCAGGGATATCAACTACAATGGTGAATGCATACATCCTGCAGAGATATCAACTACAATGGTGGATGCTTGCATCCTGCAGGGATATCAACTACAATGGTGGATGCATGCATCCTGCAGAGATATCAGCTACAATGGTGGATGCATGCATCCTGCAGGGATATCTACTACAATGGTGGATGCATGCATCCTGCAGGGATATCAACTACAATGGTGGATGCATGCATCCTTTAGTGATATCATCTATAATGGTGGATGCATGCATCCTGCAATGATATCAACTATAATGGTGGATGCATGTATCCTGCAGGGATATCAACTATAATGGTGGATGCATGCATTCTACAAGGATATCAACTACAATGGTGGATGAATGCATCCTGCAGGGATATCATCTACAATGGTGGATGCATGCATCCTGCAGTAATATCAACAACAATGGTGGATGCATTCATCCTGCAGGGATATCAACTACAATGGTGGATTCATGTATCCTGCAGGGATATTAACTACAGTGGTGGATGCATGCATCCTGCATGGATATCAACTACAATGTTGGATGCATGTATCTTGCAGGGATATAAACTATAATGGTGGATGCATGCATTCTACAAGGATATCAACTACAATGGTGGATGAATGCATCCTGCAGGGATATCATCTACAATGGTGGATGCATGCATCCTGCAGGAATATCAACAACAATGGTGGATGCATTCATCCTGCAGGGATATTACTACAATGGTGGATTCATGTATCCTGCAGGGATATTAACTACAGTTGTGGATGCATGCATCCTTCAGGGATATCAACTTCAATGTTGGATGCATGTATCGTGCAGGAATATCAAGTACAATGGTGGATGCATGCATCCTGCAGGGATATCAACTGCAGTGGTGGATACATGCATCCTGCAGGGATATCAACTACAATGGTGAATGCATGCATCCTGCAGGTATATAAACTACAATGGTGAATGCATGCATCCTGCAGGGATATCAACTGCAATGGTGAATGCATGCATCCTGCAGGGATATCAACTACAATGGTGGATGCATGCATCCTGCAGATATATCAACTACAATGGTGGATGCATGCATCCTGAAGAGATATCAACTACAATGGTGGATGCATGCATCATGCAGGGATATCAACTATAATGGTGGATGCATGCATTCTACAAGGATATCAACTACAATGGTGGATGAATGCATCCTGCAGGGATATCATCTACAATGGTGGATGCATGCATCCTGCAGGAATATCAACAACAATGGTGGATGCATGCATCCTGAAGAGATATCAACTACAATGGTGGATGCGTGAATCCTGCAGAGATATCAACTACAATGGTGGATGCATGCATCCTGCAGGAATATCAAGTGCAATGGTGGATACATGCATCCTGCAGGTGTATCAACTGCAATGTTGGATGCATGCATCCTGCAGGGATATCAACTACAATGGGGATGCATGGATCCTGCAGAGATATCAACTACAATGGTGGATGCATGCATCCTGCAGGGATATCAACTACAATGGTGGATGCATGCATCCTGCTGAGATATCAACTACAATGGTGGATGCATGCATCCTGCAGTGAAATAAACTTTAATGTTGGATGCATGCATCCTGCTGGGATATCATCTATTATGGTGGATGCATGCATCCTGCATAGATATCAACTACAATTTTGGACGCATGCATCCTGCAGGGATATCAACTATAATGGTGGATGCATTCATTCTACAAGGATATCAACTACAATGGAGGATTCATGCATCCTGCAGGGATATCATCTACAATGGTTGATGCATGCATCCTGCAGGAATATCAACAACAATGGTGGATGCATTCATCCTGCAGGGATATCAACTACAATTGTGGATGCATGCATCCTGCAGGAATATTAACTACAGTGGTGGATGCATGCATCCTGCAGGGATATCAACTTTAATGTTGGATGCATGCATCGTGATGTAATATCAAGTACAATGGTGGATGCATGCATCCTGCAGGGATATCAACTGCAATGGTGGATGCATGCATCCTGCAGTGATATCAACTACAATGGTGGATGCATGCATCCTGCAGGGATATCAACTACAATGGTGGATGCATGCATCCTGCAGGGATATCAACTACAATGTTGGATGCATGCATCCTGCAGATATATCAACTGCAATGGTGGATGCAGGCATCCTGCAGAGATATCAACTACAATGATGGATACATGCATCCTGCAGGGATATCAACTACAATGGAAGATGCATGCATCCTGCAGGGATATCAACTACAATGGTGGATACGTGCATCCTGCATGGATATCAGTTACAATGTTGAATGCATGCATCCTGTAGAGATATCAACTACAATGGTGGATTCATGCATCCTGCAGGGATATCAACTATAATGGTGGATGCATGCATAATGCAGGGATATCAACTACAACGGTGGCGGCATCCTGCAGGGATATAAACTACAATGGTGGATGCATGCATCCTGCAGGAATATCAGCTACAATGGTGGATTCATGCATCCTGCAGTGAAATCAACTTTAATGGTGGATGCATGAATCCTGCAGGGATATCAACTATAATGGTGGATGCATGAATACTGCAGTTATATCAACTACAATTTTGGATGCATGCATCCTGCAGGGATATTAACTGTAATGTTGGATGCATGCATTCTGCAAGGTTATCAACTACAATGGTGAATGCATGCATCCTGCAGGGATATCATCTACATTGGTGGATGCATGCATCCTGCAGGAATATCAACAACAATGGTGGATGCATGCATCCTTCAGGGATATCAACTACTATGGTGGATGCATGCATCCTGCAGGGATATTAACTACAGTGGTGGATGCCTGCATCCTGCAGGGATATCAACTACAATGGTGGATGCATGCATCCAGCAGAGATATCAGCTACAATGGTGGATGCATGCATCCTGCAGGGATATCAACTACAATGGTGGATGCATGCATCCTGCAGGTATATCAACTACACTGGTAGATACATGCATCCTCCAGTGATATCAACTATAATTGTGGATGCATGCATCCTGCAATGATATCAACTATAATGGTGGATGCATGCATCCTGCATGGATATCAACTACAATGTTGGATGCATGCATCCTGCAGGGATATCAACTATAATGGTGGATGCATGCATTCTACAAGGATATCATCTACAATGGTGGATGCATGCATCCTGCAGGAATACCAACAACAATGGTGGATGCATTCATCATGCAGGGATATCAACTACAATGGTGGATTCATGTATCCTGGAGGGATATTAACTACAGTGGTGGATGCATTCATCCTTCAGGGATATCAACTTCAATGTTGGATGCATGCATCGTGCAGGAATATCAAGTACAATGGTGGATGCATGCATCCTGCAGGGATATCAACTGCAGTGGTGGATGCATGCATCCTGCAGGGATATCAACTACAATGGTGAATGCATGCATCCTGCAGGTATATAAACTACAATGGTGGATGCATGCATCCTGCAGGGATATCAACTGCAATGGTGGATGCATGCATCCTGCAGGGATATCAACTACAATGGTAGATGCATGCATCCTGCAGATATATCCACTACAATGGTGGATGCATGCATCCTGCAGATATATCAACTACAATGGTGGATGCATGCATCCTGGAGGGATATCAACTACCATGGTGGATGCATGCATCCTTTAAGGATATCAATCACAATGGTGGATGCATGCATCCTGCAGGGATATCAACTACAATGGTAGATGCATGCATCCTGCAGGGATATCAACTACAATGGTGGATGCTTGCCTCCTGCAGAGATATCAACTATAATGGTGGATGCATGCAACCTGCAGGGATATCAACTGCAATTTTATATGCATGCATTCTTCAGGGATATCAACTATAATGGTGGATGCATGCATCCCGCAGAAATATTGACTACAATGGTGGATGCATGCATCATGCAGGATATCAAGTACAATTTTGGATGCATGCATCCTGCAAGGATATCAACTACAATGGTGGATGCATGCGTCCTGCAGGGATATCAACTACAATGGTTGATGCATGCATCCTGCAGGAGTATCAACTACAATGGTGGATGCATGCATCCTACAGGGATATCAACTATAATGGTGGATGCATGCATCCTGCGGAGATATCAACTATAATGGTGGATGCATGCATCCTGCAGGGATATCAATTACAATGGTGGATGCATGCATCCTGCAGAGATATCAACTACAATGGTGGATGCATGCATCCTGCAGGGATATCAACTACAATGGTGGATGAATGCATCCTGCAGGGACATCATCTACAACGGTGGATGCATGCTTCCTGCAGGGATATCAACTACAATTATGGATGCATGCATCCTGCAGTGATATCAACTACAATGGTGGATGCATGCTCCGTAAGGAGCGCAAAGGAAAATGATAATAATGAAGATGAAGCTTTTTGAATATTGTTCAATCTGACACGTGACAGGATGCTTTAATAACGGGTTAGTCACGATGTGGGTTATATAAGAGATTGTCTGTGACCAGAGCCAAGGTCTGGGTGATGTCAGAGACCAGACAGAAGAGTCTGAGAGAGATCTGAGGTGATAGATAAGAGATTCTGCTGATGGTGGATGATATGACGTATAGTTATCGAGGGTGAGAACATAACATGACTCTCTCTTTACCCCTCGGTGACTTTTTGTACAACTACTGTCACACCGCCTCCTGCTCAATAAAGAGGTAAGGTTTTTATTCACTAAGGTGTATCCATACACAACAATACAGTACAAGTGAATAGTACAGATCCGGTTAGGAAAGTAAAGGAAATCTGATCCGGTTAAATAAATATGTATATCTCTTTTATTGCAACAACACCTAAATAGCTGCTGGAAAAAAATGAATAACATAAATATCAATCACGGCATAAAATACAGATGGAATAAAATTACAGTGCTGGTCTCTAAGAACGAGACACACAAATTATAAACACTCCAGAGACAGGTAGTATACACAATTATGGACTACCACAGGAAAATCCAAACAAAGGTTACCCGCTCCCACCAATATGGGGTTGTACTTTAAATCTAATAATCCGTGGTTGGGAAAAAGAACTTTGGATACTCACCAGTTCTGCACACTAAGCCTGCTGACTTGGCCTTGTCAGTGACTTTGCTCACAAACTACACTACCTGGTCTAATACCGTTTCAAAAGACACAACCAAAACTACCCTCCCCTTCTGTTAGTTTAGTGTGCACACTTTCCCTCAACTCCCTCTTCGTCTAACAACCATAGAAATATTATACATGAATTTTAACAAAACGATTAATGTACCAATGCTTACAAAATATCAAATTACATGACGTGGAAAAGAATTATATTACACCCGTCCGCCACTGTGGTCAAAAAAATTACATTTATTCAGGTTATCCTGATTGTGGGTTAAAATGTCCTAACTTAGTTATCCCTAGATTAGGGGACTCCGTTTATGTCCTACATCAGGCATAATGTAACATAACCATGAGGCTCTATTCATATAAATAGTAGCACCCTACCCAAACAAACTGGCTATAGCTTAGGTGGCGCTTTAAATGATTGCATTAATTACCCCACTAGTAAAATCCTTTACAAAGAAAAACTCTGTCCTTTATAAAGCCCTTGCAAAATTACTTATTTTAGCGTTTACAGCTTTGCTTACCGAACAAAGATAGAATATCCCACGAAAGTCACAAGCGGGCAGACTGTCTAATGGTGCTATTTCTCCGGCAATAATTCCAAGACAGGGGCAATAAACAGACAGACAAGGACCACTTATCGTACCATCTACGGTCACAAGTGTTCCCCCTAGTCATGAACACGTGCATAGAGCCACAGACAAAGTCACGTAATACTGGACCCAAACTTTCTCTAAAAGACGCAACCACCAAAAGATTTTGCGTAACGGGTTGACGGCAGTCTCCGCTGAAATCGAAAACAAGGACACCTGCTTTACCCTGTGCCTCTAGAACCATCGTAAGACTACCGTAATAGGAGCGCAAGGAAACATGAGAACGGTGACCGTCTCAGTTTGTCAAAGACCCAGACACGAATGACCGCCCACGTTTCTACGTAACATTATGTCATTCAACAGGACTCTTGAGCCAGGTCTTCTAGAAGAAACTGCACTCAAAAGACCAAGAAGCCTCTACAGAAATGCAAGAGGGGTACTCACGTCGACAAAGAATCAGTGTTTAAAAAGAAAGCAGAAAAGGGTTACCACTCGTGTTCAAACATGTTTACGAGCGGCGAAAATTCTGTCCAGCTGGTCTGATGCCAGGTACTCTTGCGCATTCCTTACGTCAGTTGTTGTTGGCAGGGTGGGTGTCTGACCGAGTATTAATGGGGCTTAGTGCCCCATAGAACACCATGAAAATAACCAAATACATAGAGCCAGTGACTCTATAAAAAAAAAAACTAAGGAAAAAAAAGAAGGGGTCGGGTTGGAAAATAGAGAGTAGCAGCCATTTCGCCACACTGGTTATTCATGGAGGCTTATCTGTAGTCATCCTTATTTGACCACCCGCTAAGCACAATGATATAGTATGTAGATTTGGAGGTGAACCTGTGTCTGTGAGGCTAATTACACCTTCATTGAATCTTGAAATCATCCGCACACTTCCAGGGATTCTCCTTATGTTGAAACATGGTGAGAACCCAGCATTGCAAACTAAGCTTGGAGGAGTCTCTTGAGACCCAAATGTAACTCTGGCTTTTACATGGTTGCCTGCATGTAGGAGGCTGTTACCATGATAGGCAGTGTAGCTAAGAATTGTCTCTGTGTAGCACGTGACAATTCCTTGGGAGAGCCCAGAACCATAGCAAAGTATTTTAGCTCTGCATTTTTGGAGAGCCCCCTTATATGGTTGGGAATGCACAGTATGCCACGCGCTTCTCTCTCCTAGCTTGGAATAAGATGCAAGCCAAGCTGGAAAAACTAGAGCTCAGGACTTCCAACTCAGCACGTTCTGGAATAGCAGAAAAGCCACAGGAAAAGCCTAGATCTACAGTGTAGATAATACCAAGGAGTCTCGAACTTGATATTAGCTGCAAAAGAGCAAGAAGCTCAGCAGTCCTAGTTAAACAACAATAACAAAAACAACAACCATACTGACGTACCCCTTATGTAAGTTTAGTCTTACGGGCAGACACCTCTCAGGCGAATATAATTTGGCAGCAGGGTTAATAAAATTACTTTATCTACAATAGTCTCCTTCAGTCATAAATGACTGTGCCCAATTGAGGTGATAGCCCTCAGCTGCTTTTTTGCCTGCTGTTTGTCACGGGATTTGCTCCCCTTGTTCTGCAGTGATGGTCCAACAGTTGCCAAATTTCACAGTATCTACAGAGGGTCTTCAGAGGTGTCTATCTTTCGCTCAAGATTACTCTTGGCAGAGATGTGAATTGAATAATCCTGCTTCAATTCTAAGGAGCATCATAGAAATTTAAAGAAATCAAGTACTAACGGCTGATTGGATCCAGGTCGTGCAAACTTTTTGTCTTTCCTGACCTTCTATGAGTAATGATTTTGCTCGTTTTGATGAGCCCCCAACTGATTTAACTCAGCAAAATATTACTTTAATAGCTCTGCTATAAGTATGTAAATGACTGGTACATATAGGTGCAATTCACTCAAAATGACTAAATCAACTATAAATGTGTATATCTACAGATAAAAAAAAGTTATAGTCAATTATCGTTAACAATTGTATAATTAATAAGGGTGGGGAGAATTAGAAAGCATCTTTAAAATTCCATCACAGGTGATGGTCTGTTTTGAAAAAAAAATTCGTTATTAGAAAGTTCACTTTGCAACTTTGAATGGGTACTTAGCTGCCAGTAAGATGTCGGGTGGTTTCTTTCCCAGCCGATGCTTATTCTTTGCAGGTTATGGACTGGTTCACTCCCGTCACTGGTCAAGTCTAGTGGCCGCAAAATGTCCTTCGTAGTATCGTGGGATAATTGCCTATGATGGTCAAGCGTCTGTTAAGACCCGTCTGCTGTAGATGTCTTGCTTTGACGGTATGCCACATATACCACACAATTGTACACAGATAGCGCCATCAATTGATACTACCGACTAGTATCATGAAATAAGAGAGAAACAAATACCCTCCAGAGTACTGGGTTTCCTGACACAAAATCAGGTGTCCGCCTTTTCATTCCACCATTCCATCTGCCTCAGAACTTTACTTTCTTTGAGCATTAATGTTAAACCCAGTGAGAGGAAAACATCCATTGCAATTATATTGAACATGTTTACATTTACATATGTACTGGTTGAAAAGGTTAATATACTATGTACCATCAGTTCTGTCCTCATCCACTCCCTGCTCCATATGGAACTTGTGACTTCTTCTGCTTTTGGTTCTCTATGAGAAACACGCATAAAGCAGTCACCAGCTCGTGCAGTGGTGGTTCATAAAACCATCATTCAGTATGCTTAGATTGCCAGCCTCGTATGACTTGGACATCCAAGTTTTACATGTTAATAAATGCAAAATGTAGAATTATAAAATTTACAACTCTCCCCAAATATCTTTGGAAATACCGACTTCTGGATCAGAGAAATAGTTAAGGCAACTTGATTAAGATGCCTTTTACACGTGATCTGGGGTGTTACTTTACAATCGACTCCCATTATTACTTAGTGTACAGGTTCCTAGGATTCCGGGCTTTCCGTATTAAAACATGTAGAGTTTTTGTTGTGTAAATCCACAAGATGCTCTAGCACGTTGTCCGGTCCTTTAAAATGGAATAATGATCATATTCCGTATTCTGGGTGGTCTGTCTGTCTTCTTAACACGTTAAATTTCATAGTGCCGTACTCAAAAGACGTTAGATTATATGGCAACATTCGGCACGCATCCAGATTACTACTATATGACAATGCTACAATCAGAAATTTTGTATTTTTACATCTCAAATGCCAAGACAATAGCATGCAATTTACGTATATTTTGGTGGTATAAGAATACAAAATGAAAGAGGAGCTTTCATTGCATTAGGAAACATACGGAGATCAAGAGAAATCAAGTCCAACATGAAAATAAGAATCTTCAACTCAGATCTCAAGTCAGTCCTATTGTATGGCTCTGAAACATGGAGAACAACAAAAACAACAACCAAAAGGCTACACGCTGTCATAATTGAATGCTTGCGAATAATAGAAGGATTGAAATGGTATCACAAAGTCACAAATGTGGAACTGATGATTAGAGCCAAACAAGTGCCGGTAGAACAAGAGTTGATAAGAAGACGCTGGCAATGGAAATGACACACATTGAGGAGACCAGTTGATAGCATTACAAGGCAGTCCTTGTTCTGGAATCCCCAGGGAAAGAGAGGCAGAGGTAGACCAAAAAATGCATGGAAAAGAGAACTGGATACAGAAGTGAAAATGATGAGGAAAACATGGAAAGACCTTGTGCGGATGGCACGTGACAGGAGGATTTGACATGTCTTTGTTGAAGGCCTATGCTCCTTGGGGAGCTAAAGGGTATTGATTGATTGATTGATTGATATCCCCCTACCTCTCACGGAAAATGTCTGCATGACATCCGCAAAAAAATGTGTTGTTTACAAGTCATCTCTGCATATATGAAATGCCATCTTCCGTCTATTATCGATCATGCTTACACTCACGACTTCATAATCTATCACAGGTAATCTCTTTCAAGATGGATAATTATTTTCCGATCTGTCTTGCCGGAAAAGAGTATGACATTTACCCAGTCTAGCCAACAATCAACAAACTGGTCAGACAGAACTATTATCAGAGCTAATCGACTACGGTCATCCCAAGGTTGTTTATTTCTTAATCGGGCTCGCACCATGCACTTTCCGGTACGAAAATGTGCAACACGTTAGTAAACCACACTTCTCTCTACAGATCCAATGTGTCAACATGGGTTCAAACGAAAAAAATTGATTACCATAATTCTCAAGGATTGATCGATGACGCTCCGACATGAAAAGCATTGAGGGAATGGAGTTTAAACAATGAATCAAAAATACTAAATACTGTCAGAAATGGGAAAAAGAAAGCGAAGAGCACAAAATGAATTACAAGATGGCACAGGTAAATGCGATGATCGAGGTTATATTGTTACAATGTTCCTTTTGTCGTTTTATTTTCTCGTCTGCTTTTTTTCGCACAATCTGTGATGACGCCCTAGGGAGCATCGCCGCTTAGTACGATTGGCAGCTTCACCCTACCACGCTGCTTGATTGATATCCAGTGCTTTCATGTTGTGGCAGGGTGACACCTCATGATCGCTACAGGGTCCCAGGTTCACTTTTCGTGATAAACCGTCTGCTTTCCCACAACTGTTTTGTACCTTCTTATTTACGTTTATCAAGCATTCGTTAACCACTTCTCTCATTCTGCTCTTTGTGTGATTGCTCGACAAGAATGGAGCTCCTGGGGTGCTAAATTGGCTGTGATTCCTTTCACTATTTAATCTAACAGCAAGACAATGGCACAGTTTGGATGGGCATTATTTCGATTCCCAGTACGCCTATCACATTTATTTCTGTTGTCAGGTGTCCTACTTTCTGACCAACGAGTGGCTCTTAATTCCTTTTATTCATTTACTACTCACAGGGTCAAGGTTTTCTTCATTAGTTACTGTTTATAATGCAACATCGTTAAGTTGTCCTGGCGGATGATGATCGACAATGTGTGCTATGTCAAAGACAATATGAGAGATATAAGATCACTCTACTCATATATATGTGCCATCATCAACATTATTATCATAATCATTATCCTGAGATTGTTGTTTTCAGATTTAAACTGGACGCTGTGTATGCACTAACAGTCTATCTATTGGGGTACAGGAGAGAAAATCCGATCGATAATGAGGTATTTTTTTGTTGTATTGAATCTGCTTTTGTATGTGACAGCGTGTGTGTGAGAGACGTTGAAAGAGTACATATTGTGACACAGTTATGTAAAGGGCAATTTTTACTATCTTGCAATATAATACATTTATATTCGTATTATGTTCGCAAATATTTGGTAAGCAAAGTATTTCCTTTTTTAAGTGCTTAAGGAGAAGTCATTTTTGGGTTGCTTCCCTTGAAAATAGTTCTGTCATCTTCGATCGGACTCCGCAGACGACTCTAGGCCTACTGCGATTTATTCTGTGGCTGGGTAGGAATAGATTGTTCTTGCTTCAGTATATCTATGGCCTGAATTTATACGTAGTGTTTGTATGAGTAGGACGAGTCTGTCTTATATATGGATATCTTTGCATTTCTAAGTCGAACTAATTTGGTTGTCGCTAGAAAAGGTCAAAGGCTATGCAGCGGAAGTATCGCTAGCAAAGGGTGTGATCCATGGCTGTCATCCTGTGAGGATGCCGAGTTTTGTTGTAGCAGGCTTTTTGCCGAAATAGTGATCTATATATGGATGGGGAAAAGTGATAATCATTTAGACATGTTGTATGTACTTTACCCCAGTGTTTATTCTCTTTTGCCAAGGAATGGCAAAGTTATATTTCGCATAAAAAGGTAAAACCACAATTTATTATGAACTTGGGCTTCGCCATCGTTGTTGATAAGCAGATGCACAGTGGTACTTTTAAAAAGAATATCCATTCAAAGGAAGAAGACATTCCTATGTATCAGCACTGGATTGTATGATATTATTCAATTACCTCTATGAGAGAACCTATGAAGAAATGAGGACATTTAATGAATGACTAATTTTGGTCTATATTCTATAGTGAGTGAAGCTCACGAGAGAGAGAACAGCCATGTTGAAATTCATATACTTTGTATTTATCGAGTGAGAAAAAGGGATGCCTGTACTATCGCTCGATGAACCAAGAGATCACTGCTACATGTGAGAACCCATGTCTGGGATTCCTATATTATGAAATATATATATATTGAACTTTACGTGAAGGAATATTCGCTAGACGAGGTTAGGTCTAGGAGCCTTCCTATGTATTGGTTATGGTCTGACGTGCCCAGTCAGTAAAGCCAGATGATTTACATGATGGAACGCTGAATGCTTATTTACGAATGCTCCATTATGATATTTGCCAAGCATGAATGCTAACTTAAGATGATATTCCTGTGATCAACATTATGCTGTCTATGTCGACATTTGTTCCTGTAACCATACACGTACTGTCCAAGTGTGCGTCCCATTAAATGTTATAAAAAGACCACCGTAGTTCCAGTACTTCTTGAATTCGAACAGTGTGAGTATGAGTGATGTACTACCAACCTGTCAACTCTATCGAATCATTCTACCATTCGCGTACTGACATTCAGATACACACTCATTGTTTACACTCACATTCTTGCCGGAGCCTCATCACGTTCCAGGACAAGATGACCTGTATGACCAAAACTGTGCTGGGTTTGATGAGTTGACAATCGTTACACTTTACTACACCAGTCCCAACATCTACATTTATCCACTGGTGGACATTCACATCATTTAGCAAATAAAGCATGATTCAACAACTAGTAGCCAGTATGAGTTAACAACTACACAAAGAAAGAGTTTAACAACTGGTGGCCAGTGTGGGGATTGGTGTAGTAAAGATAACTGAGGATCATCCTCAGGATTGGGATAGGGTTTTACCCGCGGCCCTCTTCGCGTACAGAGAGGTCCCCAATGAACATACAGGGTTTTCGCCCTTTGAACTTGTCTTTGGCGCGCGGTCGCGCGGCCCAATGTCTTTGCTGCATGATCTTATAACAGCTGACAATATTGACGATGACACAAAATCTTCTTACGAGTATGTCATCGCGCTGAGACAAAAGATTATCGAAGCATGCAAATTGGCAACGTCCTCTTCTGAGTTTGCTAAGCAGAAGGCAAGACAATTTGCTAATAAGAAGAGAACTTTACGACAACTTTGTCCTGGTGACAAAGCATTTGTTTTGCTACCTTGTCGTGAAAATAGACTCCTTATTAGTTGGAAAGGTCCGTACGATATAATATCGAAAATTTCAGATGTTGACTACATCGTCGATATTAACGGGAAGCATAAAACCTTCCACATCAATATGCTTACGGAGTTCCATGAACGTCCTGACTATCTACAGCCTATTTTCCAGGCAACGGACGATTCTCATGTCAAACATGGTCATTACTCATCACTGTCTGTAATACAGGATGAGGAAACAAGTTTTTCGGATGTTAATCTCCCGCTTCCAATGATCCCACTTCATTCTAGTGAATCATGGAAAGACGTTACTGTTTCTCCTGATTTGTCTCTAGGAGAACGGCGACAAGTTTCGTCTATGTTACAAACATTTCAGGATGTCCTCACTGACATCCCTGGACAAACTCATGTCATTGAGCATGACATTGTTCTAACTGAACATACTCCAATTAGGGTTAGGCCTTATCCTATCCCTATACATTTCCAAACACAGGTTGAAAAGGAGTTGGATGAAATGATAGATTTACAAATAATCGAACCATCCACTTCTGCATATTCTTCGCCGATGGTTATTGTTCGAAAAAAAGACAATAACATACGTCTTTGCGTTGACTATCGCAAATTGAATCAAGTTACGAAGTTCGATGCTGAACCTATGCCTTTACTAGAAGAACTACTTACGCGTCTTTCTAAATCGCATTTTTTCACTAAACTTGATTTGTCTAAAGGATATTGGCAAGTTCCATTATCCGAACGCGCCAAACCTCTTACCGCTTTCTCTACTCCCAGAGGCCTTTTCCAATGGAATTTTATGCCTTTCGGCCTTATGAACGCACCAGCTACATTTGTACGCATGATGCGTCGAATCCTATCGTATCGGTCAGATGTCATTGCTTATCTAGACGACATCTGTCTTTTCAGCGATACTTGGGAAGATCACTATTCAGGATTAGTTGAATTATTATCAACTCTGCGTGAGTATAACCTGACAGCAAAACCATCTAAAGCTTGTATTGGCTTTAGCGAAATTGCTTTCTTAGGCCATCGAGTAGGTCACGGTTTCTTGAAGACAGAAGACCATAATATCACTAAGATACTTAACATCTCTATCCCTAGGACTAAAAAGCAAGTGCGAAGTCTTTTAGGTCTCATACAATTTTATGGACGTTTCATTCCGAATCTGTCCTCTATCATGGCACCTCTCTCTACACTATTAAAGAAAGGGTCGCCTAACATGGTTCACTGGTCTCATGAATGCCAATCTTCACTAGAGAAGATCAAAACTATGTTTTCATCACCACCTATTTTAGTGTTACCTACAACAGATAAGACATTTGTTCTTCGTAGTGACGCTTCATCCACTGGGATTGGAGCGGCACTAATGCAAGAGTACTCTGGAACTCTGCATCCTGTAATGTACATATCCAGAAAACTTAATGCTGCAGAAAGGAATTACTCGGTTTTAGACCGCGAATTATTGGCAATGGTTTGGTCAATTCTCAAACTCCAAAGATTCCTTCTGGGCGCGCATTTCGTAGTGGAAACTGACCAAAAAGCTCTTACGGCTATCCAAAGTAAGAACTTGAAGAGCTCGAGATCAACTCGATACGCAATCGCTCTTCAACCTTTTCATTTTTCGGTACGAGCTATCCGTGGTTCAGAAAATGTGATGGCGGACATTCTGTCCAGATGCCCACATGATGCCACTTAACTGTTAAATATTGGATCTTTTTAATATGTATAACTTTACAACAGTTATTTTTTGTTTCTTTACTAAGATACACATTTGTAATTTAATAATAGAATGATGGTATCGCTACTTAGCGGTTTATTGATGTTAATTCACCGCTGTTCTTTGATGATTGTTTCTTCATAAATCATAAATTTAAGATTGTAGTGTGAATTTTTGGTATGCATTGTATAATTACCAGAATTGTATTATACGTACATCACACCTTCCTGGAAACATTTATTCGTAGGGAAACAATTTCTCTCAGATTTTGAGATATATATTCTCACCAGTCATATTAGGAATTATAGTTATTCCTGATATTTTCATCTGCGCAGTATTCTTGCGTTGTGAGCCTATTCTACGGTGCTCCTAGATGTATTTAAAAAAAAAAAAATTTTTTTTTTTTTTTCCCGGGAGGTGTGGTAAGACTGTAAAGGGCAATTTTTACTATCTTGCAATATAATACATTTATATTCGTATTATGTTCGCAAATATTTGGTAAGCAAAGTATTTCCTTTTTTAAGTGCTTAAGGAGAAGTCATTTTTGGGTTGCTTCCCTTGAAAATAGTTCTGTCATCTTCGATCGGACTCCGCAGACGACTCTAGGCCTACTGCGATTTATTCTGTGGCTGGGTAGGAATAGATTGTTCTTGCTTCAGTATATCTATGGCCTGAATTTATACGTAGTGTTTGTATGAGTAGGACGAGTCTGTCTTATATATGGATATCTTTGCATTTCTAAGTCGAACTAATTTGGTTGTCGCTAGAAAAGGTCAAAGGCTATGCAGCGGAAGTATCGCTAGCAAAGGGTGTGATCCATGGCTGTCATCCTGTGAGGATGCCGAGTTTTGTTGTAGCAGGCTTTTTGCCGAAATAGTGATCTATATATGGATGGGGAAAAGTGATAATCATTTAGACATGTTGTATGTACTTTACCCCAGTGTTTATTCTCTTTTGCCAAGGAATGGCAAAGTTATATTTCGCATAAAAAGGTAAAACCACAATTTATTATGAACTTGGGCTTCGCCATCGTTGTTGATAAGCAGATGCACAGTGGTACTTTTAAAAAGAATATCCATTCAAAGGAAGAAGACATTCCTATGTATCAGCACTGGATTGTATGATATTATTCAATTACCTCTATGAGAGAACTATGAAGAAATGAGGACATTTAATGAATGACTAATTTTGGTCTATATTCTATAGTGAGTGAAGCTCACGAGAGAGAGAACAGCCATGTTGAAATTCATATACTTTGTATTTATCGAGTGAGAAAAAGGGATGCCTGTACTATCGCTCGATGAACCAAGAGATCACTGCTACATGTGAGAACCCATGTCTGGATTCCTATATTATGAAATATATATATATTGAACTTTACGTGAAGGAATATTCGCTAGACGAGGTTAGGTCTAGGAGCCTTCCTATGTATTGGTTATGGTCTGACGTGCCCAGTCAGTAAAGCCAGATGATTTACATGATGGAACGCTGAATGCTTATTTACGAATGCTCCATTATGATATTTGCCAAGCATGAATGCTAACTTAAGATGATATTCCTGTGATCAACATTATGCTGTCTATGTCGACATTTGTTCCTGTAACCATACACGTACTGTCCAAGTGTGCGTCCCATTAAATGTTATAAAAAGACCACCGTAGTTCCAGTACTTCTTGAATTCGAACAGTGTGAGTATGAGTGATGTACTACCAACCTGTCAACTCTATCGAATCATTCTACCATTCGCGTACTGACATTCAGATACACACTCATTGTTTACACTCACATTCTTGCCGGAGCCTCATCATGTTCCAGGACAAGATGACCTGTATGACCAAAACTGTGCTGGGTTTGATGAGTTGACAATCGTTACACTTTACTACACCAGTCCCAACATCTACATTTATCCACTGGTGGACATTCACATCATTTAGCAAATAAAGCATGATTCAACAACTAGTAGCCAGTATGAGTTAACAACTACACAAAGAAAGAGTTTAACAACTGGTGGCCAGTGTGGGGATTGGTGTAGTAAAGATAACTGAGGATCATCCTCAGGATTGGGATAGGGTTTTACCCGCGGCCCTCTTCGCGTACAGAGAGGTCCCCAATGAACATACAGGGTTTTCGCCCTTTGAACTTGTCTTTGGCCGCGCGGCCGCGCGGGCCAATGTCTTTGCTGCATGATCTTATAACAGCTGACAATATTGACGATGACACAAAATCTTCTTACGAGTATGTCATCGCGCTGAGACAAAAGATTATCGAAGCATGCAAATTGGCAACGTCCTCTTCTGAGTTTGCTAAGCAGAAGGCAAGACAATTTGCTAATAAGAAGAGAACTTTACGACAACTTTGTCCTGGTGACAAAGCATTTGTTTTGCTACCTTGTCGTGAAAATAGACTCCTTATTAGTTGGAAAGGTCCGTACGATATAATATCGAAAATTTCAGATGTTGACTACATCGTCGATATTAACGGGAAGCATAAAACCTTCCACATCAATATGCTTACGGAGTTCCATGAACGTCCTGACTATCTACAGCCTATTTTCCAGGCAACGGACGATTCTCATGTCAAACATGGTCATTACTCATCACTGTCTGTAATACAGGATGAGGAAACAAGTTTTTCGGATGTTAATCTCCCGCTTCCAATGATCCCACTTCATTCTAGTGAATCATGGAAAGACGTTACTGTTTCTCCTGATTTGTCTCTAGGAGAACGGCGACAAGTTTCGTCTATGTTACAAACATTTCAGGATGTCCTCACTGACATCCCTGGACAAACTCATGTCATTGAGCATGACATTGTTCTAACTGAACATACTCCAATTAGGGTTAGGCCTTATCCTATCCCTATACATTTCCAAACACAGGTTGAAAAGGAGTTGGATGAAATGATAGATTTACAAATAATCGAACCATCCACTTCTGCATATTCTTCGCCGATGGTTATTGTTCGAAAAAAAGACAATAACATACGTCTTTGCGTTGACTATCGCAAATTGAATCAAGTTACGAAGTTCGATGCTGAACCTATGCCTTTACTAGAAGAACTACTTACGCGTCTTTCTAAATCGCATTTTTTCACTAAACTTGATTTGTCTAAAGGATATTGGCAAGTTCCATTATCCGAACGCGCCAAACCTCTTACCGCTTTCTCTACTCCCAGAGGCCTTTTCCAATGGAATTTTATGCCTTTCGGCCTTATGAACGCACCAGCTACATTTGTACGCATGATGCGTCGAATCCTATCGTATCGGTCAGATGTCATTGCTTATCTAGACGACATCTGTCTTTTCAGCGATACTTGGGAAGATCACTATTCAGGATTAGTTGAATTATTATCAACTCTGCGTGAGTATAACCTGACAGCAAAACCATCTAAAGCTTGTATTGGCTTTAGCGAAATTGCTTTCTTAGGCCATCGAGTAGGTCACGGTTTCTTGAAGACAGAAGACCATAATATCACTAAGATACTTAACATCTCTATCCCTAGGACTAAAAAGCAAGTGCGAAGTCTTTTAGGTCTCATACAATTTTATGGACGTTTCATTCCGAATCTGTCCTCTATCATGGCACCTCTCTCTACACTATTAAAGAAAGGGTCGCCTAACATGGTTCACTGGTCTCATGAATGCCAATCTTCACTAGAGAAGATCAAAACTATGTTTTCATCACCACCTATTTTAGTGTTACCTACAACAGATAAGACATTTGTTCTTCGTAGTGACGCTTCATCCACTGGGATTGGAGCGGCACTAATGCAAGAGTACTCTGGAACTCTGCATCCTGTAATGTACATATCCAGAAAACTTAATGCTGCAGAAAGGAATTACTCGGTTTTAGACCGCGAATTATTGGCAATGGTTTGGTCAATTCTCAAACTCCAAAGATTCCTTCTGGGCGCGCATTTCGTAGTGGAAACTGACCAAAAAGCTCTTACGGCTATCCAAAGTAAGAACTTGAAGAGCTCGAGATCAACTCGATACGCAATCGCTCTTCAACCTTTTCATTTTTCGGTACGAGCTATCCGTGGTTCAGAAAATGTGATGGCGGACATTCTGTCCAGATGCCCACATGATGCCACTTAACTGTTAAATATTGGATCTTTTTTAATATGTATAACTTTACAACAGTTATTTTTTGTTCTTTACTAAGATACACATTTGTAATTTAATAATAGAATGATGGTATCGCTACTTAGCGGTTTATTGATGTTAATTCACCGCTGTTCTTTGATGATTGTTTCTTCATAAATCATAAATTTAAGATTGTAGTGTGAATTTTTGGTATGCATTGTATAATTACCAGAATTGTATTATACGTACATCACACCTTCCTGGAAACATTTATTCGTAGGGAAACAATTTCTCTCAGATTTTGAGATATATATTCTCACCAGTCATATTAGGAATTATAGTTATTCCTGATATTTTCATCTGCGCAGTATTCTTGCGTTGTGAGCCTATTCTACGGTGCTCCTAGATGTATTTAAAAAAAAAAAAAATTTTTTTTTTTTTCCCGGGAGGTGTGGTAAGACTGTAAAGGGCAATTTTTACTATCTTGCAATATAATACATTTATATTCGTATTATGTTCGCAAATATTTGGTAAGCAAAGTATTTCCTTTTTTAAGTGCTTAAGGAGAAGTCATTTTTGGGTTGCTTCCCTTGAAAATAGTTCTGTCATCTTCGATCGGACTCCGCAGACGACTCTAGGCCTACTGCGATTTATTCTGTGGCTGGGTAGGAATAGATTGTTCTTGCTTCAGTATATCTATGGCCTGAATTTATACGTAGTGTTTGTATGAGTAGGACGAGTCTGTCTTATATATGGATATCTTTGCATTTCTAAGTCGAACTAATTTGGTTGTCGCTAGAAAAGGTCAAAGGCTATGCAGCGGAAGTATCGCTAGCAAAGGGTGTGATCCATGGCTGTCATCCTGTGAGGATGCCGAGTTTTGTTGTAGCAGGCTTTTTGCCGAAATAGTGATCTATATATGGATGGGGAAAAGTGATAATCATTTAGACATGTTGTATGTACTTTACCCCAGTGTTTATTCTCTTTTGCCAAGGAATGGCAAAGTTATATTTCGCATAAAAAGGTAAAACCACAATTTATTATGAACTTGGGCTTCGCCATCGTTGTTGATGATAAGCAGATGCACAGTGGTACTTTTAAAAAGAATATCCATTCAAAGGAAGAAGACATTCCTATGTATCAGCACTGGATTGTATGATATTATTCAATTACCTCTATGAGAGAACCTATGAAGAAATGAGGACATTTAATGAATGACTAATTTTGGTCTATATTCTATAGTGAGTGAAGCTCACGAGAGAGAGAACAGCCATGTTGAAATTCATATACTTTGTATTTATCGAGTGAGAAAAAGGGATGCCTGTACTATCGCTCGATGAACCAAGAGATCACTGCTACATGTGAGAACCCATGTCTGGGATTCCTATATTATGAAATTTATATATATTGAACTTTACGTGAAGGAATATTCGCTAGACGAGGTTAGGTCTAGGAGCCTTCCTATGTATTGGTTATGGTCTGACGTGCCCAGTCAGTAAAGCCAGATGATTTACATGATGGAACGCTGAATGCTTATTTACGAATGCTCCATTATGATATTTGCCAAGCATGAATGCTAACTTAAGATGATATTCCTGTGATCAACATTATGCTGTCTATGTCGACATTTGTTCCTGTAACCATACACGTACTGTCCAAGTGTGCGTCCCATTAAATGTTATAAAAAGACCACCGTAGTTCCAGTACTTCTTGAATTCGAACAGTGTGAGTATGAGTGATGTACTACCAACCTGTCAACTCTATCGAATCATTCTACCATTCGCGTACTGACATTCAGATACACACTCATTGTTTACACTCACATTCTTGCCGGAGCCTCATCATGTTCCAGGACAAGATGACCTGTATGACCAAAACTGTGCTGGGTTTGATGAGTTGACAATCGTTACACTTTACTACACCAGTCCCAACATCTACATTTATCCACTGGTGGACATTCACATCATTTAGCAAATAAAGCATGATTCAACAACTAGTAGCCAGTATGAGTTAACAACTACACAAAGAAAGAGTTTAACAAGTTATAAAAAAGTGTGACTGCCTTATCCATTATTACATGTATATAAGACGAAGAAGTGAGCTTCCGGTCCAAGATGTCTGACGTATTTTTTCTTATGCGTTTTTTTAAAGACTGCTTTGCTGCGTTTTTTTTTTCAATGAGATTTACTCGGTGCGAGACAGAATGTTCATGTCAGAAGACGTTGTGCAACAATCGATGTCTATATGTTAAGTATATGCCTGAATGCGGGCATGATTTTTGAAAAGTTCAGCTAACGACGTTGTCAGCTATCTTGGCTTGGCAAATTCTGTTCAAAAACAAGATGAAGTGAAATGTCTACTCATGTTTTAACAATAATAGCGTCGTTAAAAATGTTTTCACATTGTAGTAAGCATTGTAAAACTCGAGTCAAGGCATATTCAGCCATCAATCAATCAATCAATCAATCAATCAATCAATCAATCAATACTCTTTAGCTCCCACGGGAGTATAGGCCTTCAACAATCACATGTCAAGTCCTACTGTCACGTGCCATCCCATCCGCTCAAGGTCTTTTCATGTTTTCCTCATCATTCTCAATTCTGTATCTAGCTCTCTTCTCCATGTGTTGTTTGGTCTACCTCTGCCTCTCTTTCCCTCGGGATTCCATGACATAAGAACTGCCTTGTAATGCTATCAACAGGTTTAATCAGTATGTGTCCTTTCCATTGCCAGCGTCTTCTTATCAACTCTTGTTCTACTGGCACTTGTTTGGCTCTAATCATCAGTTCCAGATTTGTGACTTTGTCATACCATTTCAATCCTTCTATTATTCGCAAGCATCCAGTTATGACAGCGTGTAGCCTTTTGGTTGTTGTATTTGTTGTTCTCCATGTCTCAGAACCATACAATAGGACTGACTTCACATCTGAGTTGAAGATTCTTATTTTCATGTTGGACTTGATTTCTCTTGATCTCCCTATGTTTCCTAATGTAATGAAAGTTACTTTTGCTTTTTGTATTCTTATTTTGATATTATTGTCTGTCCCTCTAACTTTGCCTATGTTGCTGCCAAGATATGTGTACGATTCTACATCTCTTAGTGGTTTTTCTTCAAGTTCGACATTGTTATCATTTTTTGCATGTATTCTCAATATCTTGTCTTTTCTCCATGTATTTTCAGACCCACTTTTTGTTACCTCTCATCAATTTTTTTCATTTTGTCTTGCGTCTGATTATGGTTATGGGACAGAAGAGCCAAGTCATCTGCAAAATCCAGGTCATCAAGCTGTTTAGTCAGATTCCAATGAATTCCATTTCTGTTGTGTGTTGTCGATGTTTTCATAACCCAGTCTATTGCTAGTAAGAAAAGAAATGGAGACAAAAGGCATCCATGTAGCATTCCCGTTCTAATCCCAAAAGGTTCTGTAAGTTGTCCGTCTGCATGTCATGCCTTCATAGGTCTTCTTTGTTAAGTTAGTGATCTTCATGGGAACTCCATGATGCCTCATCAATTTCCAGAGCGATTCTCTATCTACACTGTCAAATGCCTTTTCATAATGAACAAATTCGATGTACAGCGGTTAATTTCATTCCAGACTGTCTTCAACTTTTATTCGGAATGTGGCAATCTGGTCTGTACAGGATCCGTTTTGTCGAAAACCTGCTTGTTCATCTCTCAGTTGCTTGTATATGGACTCTTGTATCCCCTCCAGGATGATTCTGTTTAATACTTTTCCTGGCCCTGATAGTAACATTATTCCTCTATAAGTTGTGCACTCTTGTAAATTTCCTAACCGTCCATTCTGCTGGTATTTCCCCTCTTTCCCATGCTTCTCTTTTTCTCAGTACTTCTCCACATCTTGTTCCATATATTTTGTTTTAACTCAGTCATAGTCATTAGTTATTACCACAAGCCTAAAATGATCCAAATTGCCGAGAGGCTAGATGGCTACTGATAAAGTAGTCTTGAACATTGGCTGTTAAAGGTGCTCGCGGGCGGCATCAGGCAGATGGACTTCCTCAGGAAGATCCGTTGCATCTTCTCTGGCACGGTGGCTCTACCAGGGTGACTGGATATTTCCACGATATCTTGCAAATATAATATGGATTATCTAACAATCGGCGTCTGTGGCCTAATGGATATGAACGCAGTTTCATAATCCAGATATACCAGGTTCGAAACCTGCTGCAGGCGATTTGGTAGCAGATCGCTTTGTATGGATTTGTAAGAATGGTATAAGCGCCGTACCGTTCAGAAAGCAATGGCAAACTACTGAATGAAAAAATTGCCTAGAAAAATCACAAACAGCCATCAAAAGCTGGAGTTGATTGCCACGTCCTGTAAAGGATAAGCAACTAACTTTATCTAACAAACCAGAATTATTACGGGAGCTACGGGGATCGTGCTCTGTCTCCGAAGCCTTCGACTGTCAAAGTGCGTACCACCGGGTAGCTTTGCTTTCTCCACCATTTCATTTTCCTCTAAATTTAACCCGATGCCCATGAGCATAAAATCTCAGACTCTTGATTCAGATGAAAGTATGTTCAGAGAGCGGAAGTAGGCAAATGCATAAATGTGATATATGTACATAAAAATGTGACTTCAAGTTGCTGACATAAAAATATTTATATACCACATTGTCTTTGCCATCCTCGTTCTGTTCCCTATGGGGCTACCTCTTCTTTTGGTTCTTTGTGAGGAAACCTGCACGAAGCAGTCACCAGCTCCTGCAGCAGTGGTTTATGTGGCAAGCCATTTCACATAATGAGATTACTAGTCCCATTCCCAACTATGCAGAAATAAGCATTACATACATATAAGTACAATTAAGGAAAGGTATTTGTTACAACTTACCCCTTAAATATGAATGATTATCCAGACATGTGCACATAATTGCCGATAGAGTATCCTGCAGCTGTTCAAGAAGCATTCTTTCCCCTGCGAGCTACTAATAATTGTTTTGCTACAATTTCCTGTTTTTAACACAGGGGCAGATTTATAGAAGTCTGGATTATACTACCTTTTATCGAATTTTAACTTCACCAACGTTAATTTAGGCTTTAATGGCTCCCTATAAAATCGTAAACAGATTCTTAAACAGATATCTCGCTCGGGTCTTATACAGAAAATTTCCGCCCGCACCTCGCATGTTTATCGTTGTTCAAACCAAAAACAAGATAGGGCGTCTTTAAAAAAAAATAACAATGTCCATCCACATAGAGTGATGACAATATGCATTGCCATATATGGTAGTGTAACTAATGTTACACTTACCGGACACAATTATGTAATATTCCTTGCCCTAATTTTTTAAAGCGTGTAATCTCTTCATCCCATCTGTGTTTATTGCGATAATAGACCTTGCCAGAAACGATTATGACATATCTCTAGGTGTTCTAATCCTTCAATCTTGTTGTAATCAAGACTGATTTGGGAGTTGCATGTTTTTATGCTAGTAATGCCCGCTAGATTAACATTCGGTATCTTAAAACAACCACTTTATACCCAAGCTGACCGGGAACAAATACGTAAGCCGATACAACTTAACTGCTGTCAACAATGCTCCTGGACTAACGTCTAAGTCTATAAAAACTCTCCTGGTCGTCACTAACAATTAGCCCGTCAAGATGCTAATCGTGTTGAGTGCACATCATGGGGCATAGCGATTATGTTAAAGGGGAGTTGGAGAGATCGCTTTGCACCATGTTGTACACTCACCAAACACAAATTAAATGCGATCATTAACTATGACTACGAAGTAGCGTAAAATGACGTAGAAGACATAGTGACAGGATTCAATAGCGTCGGCTTGTGAGGCAAGGTCCACTTATAGCAGTGTAATTGATTCTACTTTCAAAGTGTTTATATTAAATGTAGATTTCAAGCAGAAATCTAGTGTGATTATAATTCAGTTGGGGATAAACCCATCTCGTCAGGAGTTATGAGATTCGGGTAAGATTTAGGCTAGTATATCCACCAGAGATATTTGAACAGATCAAGGGTATCGTAACCGTCATGGAAGGGTATGTATGCCCAAAGAAAATATGTATGATTGCCGACTAAAAGAAGATGTGCAGGAAGGCACCGCAGTGAAATATTACGTGTATGGAAGGAAGACAAAATATGTCCAGTGGAATTCCTAAGAATAAAATATACGAAGGAAATAATAATTATGCTATGGAAGCACTAAAAGAAAGATAAGTTTTGATAGCCTAAAGAACTTTGAAGAAGCATGGCCTTATGCAGAAATAATTTATGTAATGCCAGAATCGATGATTTAAATGAAACTGTCAAATTGTATTAAGAGCAATGTGTCATATAAGTTCCTGTGTTGAATAAAGTGAAAGTCGTTTAAACACAGAAGTTTTCGAGAAGTGATTTCCAGTTGGAAGCATGAGTTTGTAGAGATATAACCAGTTAATAGTTGATGACAGTTAGTCAGATGAAAAGACTTAGAACACAAAGAACAGTTCGATTACGAATAAAAACGGTGGCCAGAATTTTGGTGACTACATTTCAGAACATTAATACAGTATCCCTAGACATCATTCAACATACTGGAGCCAGAAGGAAAAGTTCCTTAACAGATAGGATCCGAGAAAATTCATGGGGTAAAAAAAAAAAAACTAATATATGCCACATTAGTCAAGCTTTTCAATAAGGAAACAGCTCCAATATACAAGGTATTGAAAATACTTTATCAAGAACATTTATCGTTTTAAGAAGGTCAAGGTCAAGGCGCAACCTTATAACGGCAAGAAAGGATCAAGGTTTGGAGCAACCTAATTAAGACGGTAATATCGCCAGAAACAACTATCATCAGCGGGAAAAGGGTCGTGAACTGAACATATTGAACTATATTTCGTTGACCTGTAAAATTTTAATCGGCAACACGAAGCAGTGACGTCATATGCAAATGTTCCCAACAGCCAAAAGTCAAACAAGCCTCTACAAGGAAACTCAGGATTTCACTCAAAATAATTCAAGATCAGCATCCTTCGATCAACACGTCGAATAGATCTACGAAGCTTCGAAGATTACAATACCAGCTTCGCTAGAGAAGGGTACTTTCCAGGATCTGGGTGAGATCGTTCCTTCGTAAAATCAAACAATCAAAAGCCAAGACTGAGGAAGATATTTTACCACTGCAGATAAGTTCGTGTTCAATGTCGAGACGTATTATCTGATCATCTGAACACTCATACGTCACCTTTCTTGCTGATCATAATCTTTTATCATTATATTATACGTTTATCATCCTTATATGTATTGCGGGATTGGTTGGTAGGGCTTAATATTTCTGTAACTTCTTCGGAAGATCCAGAAATGTTAACGATTCTGTAGGGTTTTATTGAATGAATTGTCAAAGAAGTCCAGTGATTACACTGTGGAGTATTTGTCTTTGATAATCCATTGAATATATTTAATAATTGTTTAGTTGTATCGTCGAGGTATCGCGTCTACTTTGGTTAATATTCTTATTTACGTAATAAGTCATTGTTTATTCGTCTGTTCACTATCTCCATCTTGTCTTCTTGTTATATTCGAATACGACTTTCTGTAATCGTATGTCAATTTTTGTCTTGTTTGATTAATTAATATTTTGATACATATTTTCTTTATTTATGTACTTGTTGAACTTAGTTTCTTTTATCTGTTGTGGAATGTTCTGTGATTTGTAAACAATCATTGTCATCATCTTTGGCTAACTTGTGCCATTCATTACCATTGTATGTAACATTGCTCTTATATGAATTGAATTGACGTTACGTTAAAAAAAATATTGTTATCGATATTGACAATTAAATAATACTGCATAAAATAAATTAATTTACCTATAAACATGTCATCCTTAGAAGATTTCAGACAGGAAGGTATAAGAAAAGGTTTATCAGGTGCGAAATTAGATGATTGTGCAGAAACCAAATATGATAAACATATAGATCACTTAGACAAAATATCAGAACGGAACTAAGAGCACAAGAAAATGAATTGAGAGCTAAGGAGTTGGCTCAGAAGGAAAAAGATCGTGAACATGAATTAACCTTGAAGGAAAAAGATCGTGAACATGAAATAGCCATAGAAAAAGTAAAAATGGAGGCTGCTGCTCTGGCAATGGAGAAAGAGCATAAATTAAAAATGGAAGACCGTGAAGCAAAAGAAAAAAGAAGAAAAATTAAAAATGGAGGCTGCTGCTCTGGCAATGGAGAAAGAGCATACAATGAAAATGGAAGAGAAAGAAAAAGAAATTGAACTAGCAAAAATCCAGTCTCAGGTTTCCGGTGATAACTTTGCATCAAATAATGATCATTTGTCGTGGATGCCAAAATTCAAATTGCCTAATTTTATCGATACTCGAGATTGCATCGATAGTTTTTTAGAAAAATTTGAGATGAAAGCCAACGATATGAAAATACCTAAATATCGCTGGAGCAATTTATTATCGGAGCAATTTATTATCAGATCATTTGACAGGAAATGCCCAGAAATGTTTCATGCAATTAGATCAACAAAGTCGACTAGACTTTGATATTGTAAAGCAAGCCCTGTTAAGAAAATTCAGGTATACGGAAGAAGGTATTAGGGAAACATTTCATGCAATTTTACCTGATAAGAAGGTTGACGTCGGAGAATTTATCTCCTCCATAAAACTTTACCTCAATCGTTGGATTGAGTTAGCTGAAGTCCCTAAGACTTATGAAGGGATAATTGATTTAATGTTAAGAGATAAGGTTCTTTCGGCATGTAGTGCCGACCTAACAGCTTTTTTTCAGGAAAGACGTCCCAAGACCATTGAAGAGTGTGAGAAATTAGGTCGACAATATGTCGTCGCTCATCCAGAGATATCAAAAGATCTGCACCAGATGATTCATTACCGGTGGGTGCTGCCTATCATGACTATGGAGACTACCGTCAACGTTCTAAAAGTTCGGATGGTAGAAAAAGGTTAAATTTTAGCTCCTCCAATAGAGGAAGATACAACTTTTCAAGAAGGTATTCACCTGCACCATATGAGAGAAATAGGTTTCGTAATTTCTCCAACAGGGGTCGTGGATATCACAATGGTAGATGGAATAATGAAAGACCACAATGGGATGGTAGGTTAAAGAATTATAAAAATAATCAAAACATTGATGATAGACAGAATTACAAGAAAGGTGGTAACCAAAATAATTCATGACATGCCATCAGAAAACAACAACATACCAATGGTTGTGTGGAGCAAAGTAATGCTACTCCTGATACCAACTATGCGAATGCCTGTGTCATAAGGTCAAACAATACTGAGGAGTGTACAGAATGTAAAACCTTGTATGTACCAGGACCTCAAACGAGATTACTATGCTGTCATACATTGCCTACCATGGCATCATGTGAAAACATAGGACGTCTCACGGTACATAAGGGTTTCGTATATAATAGGCCCATAACTGTATTGAGGTACACGGGATCAACTATTGTAGGTATTAGAGAATCACTTATTGATAAAACAGCTTTGACTGGTGAGTCAGTAAAATGTGTCACATTTGGTGGAACTATTGAATGGTTCCCACTGGCAAAGGTAGAAATAGACACAACTTTTTATACTGGTCTGGTGATAACATGTGTTTTAAAAAATCCAATTACAGATTTAATAATTGGAAATATCCCTGGAGAAAAAGAATGTTCTCCGGGTGAGATTGAAGAATGGGTTAAATTCCACCCACTCATTGCTAATGCTGTAGTCACTAGGGCTCAACATGCAGCTGATTTAAAAGCTGAGTCACCATCGGTAGTAACTGAAGACGCATCTTTACGACATGCATATGATATTACTCCAGAGTTGTTCGTAACAAAACAAAAAGAAGACGAATCTCTAAGACGTTTATTTAATTTAGCTCAATCAGGAGAGGTCATACCTACAAAACAATCAACATCTTGTTTTAAATTGAAAAACTCTGTTTTGACTAGATGTTTCAATAAAGGTACAAATACTTATACACAAATTGTAGTACCTACAATTTTTAGACCTTTGGTTTTAAAAACCAGTCATGATATCACTATGGCAGGTCATATGGGTGTTAAGCGCACCTTAAGCAGAGTTACTTCATGTTTTTATTGACCTGGCGTAAATAAAGACGTCAGACTATATTGTCGTTCATGTCCGACATGCCAGAAAGTGTCTTGTAAGGGCAAGGATCATATGGCACCCTTACAGATAACAGATGTACCAACACGCGCTTTTCAGAAAGTTGCCATTGACATCATCGGTCCGATAGTCATGTCAGAACGAAAACACCAGTATATCTTGACATGCATTGATCTTTGTACAAGATGGCCCGAGGCCATACCATTGAAAGAAATTACTACTATTTCAGTGGCAGGGGCATTATTTTTGAAATTTTCAAGAATAGGATTACTTGAGATAATCTTATCTGACAGGGGGACTCAATTTATGTCACAGTTAATGAGGCAGATTGAAGATATGTTGGGTATTAAACATGCTTTTAGCAGTCCATACAGACCTTGCTCAAATGGGGTGTGTGAGCGCTACAATGGTACTTTAAAAACAATGTTAGGGAAGGTTACAGAGTCAAATCCTCGTGATTGGGACAAACTGTTACCGGCAGTTCTCTTTGCTTTTAGAGAAGTACCACACGAGAGTACAGGGTTCTCTCCGTTTGAACTCGTCTATGGGGCCAATCCGAGAAGTCCTGTACACATATTAAAAGATTTACTACTTGGCTCTACCAAAAACGAAGAAACTCGCAGTAGTTACGAGTTTGTTATTGATCTCAGACAGCGTCTGTCTGATGCTTTGCTTCCTACAAAAGGAAATAAACTACTAATTTCTTGGCAAGGGCCATACACAATAAACAAACAAAAAAACTGATGTCGATTATGCTATAAACATCAGGGGAAATGCAAAACATATCATGTAAATATGTTAAAAGCATATACTCAACGTTCTCCTTAATTACAGGACATTTGGAACAATATTGATGATGAGACTATTTTAGCAAATTGGACTTATCTAAGGGATACTGGCAAATCCCGTTATCAGAAGAATCAAAGCCATTAACAGCCTTTACGACACCACTTGGTTTATTTCAGTGGAATTTTATGTGCTTTGGTCTAGTCAACGCACCTGCGACATTCGTACGCATGATGCGCCTCTTACTAGGCAACAGACAGGACATCATTACATACATAGATGATATTTGTTTATTTCACTCATCTTGGAACGAACATGTTCAAGGCTTAACCTCGTTATTACATCTCTTACGATCACATGGTTTGACAGTACGTCCATCAAAAGCTCAAATCTGTTTCAGGGAGATGTCTTTTTTGGGACATTGTATTAGTCAAAATAAGTTATGTCCAGATGAAAAAACAGTTAAACGCATAATGGATATCAAAATCCCCTCATCAAAAAAAAAAGAAGTGAGAAGTTTATTAGGTTTAATTAACTACTATCACAAATTTATACAAAACTTTGCTTCCCTATCTGCACCATTGTCTGCCTTGACGTGCAAGGGTGCACCATTAAAAATTCAGTGGTCAGATAATGCTAATCGTTCGTTGAATATGATTAACTCTGCATTTTCAAAGCATCCTATTCTATAGATTCCTGATGCTCGAAAAATCTTTTTTTCTCAGAACTTACGCTTCGGGGACAGGCATAGGTGGCTGTTTGATGCAACGTTGGGACGACAGGCTTTATCCATGTGTCTATGTCAGCAGGAAGCTTCTACCAGCAGAACAACGCTACACAGCTGGCGAGTGGGAGTTAATTGCCATTGTTTGGTCGATCTCCAAGCTTTCAAAATATCTAATCGGTTGAAAGTTTATACTACAGACAGATCACATGCCGCTGAAAGCACTGAAAACCAAGACATACAACAACCCAAGATTACACCGATGGTTCTTATTGCTGCAGGAATTTCATTTCGACATCCAACCAATTCGTGGATCCGATAATTGGCTGGCGGATCTGCTGTCCAGATGGTCTGATGAAAATAACTAAAACGAGGTATCCGAAGAGAATGTCAGATCATGCACAGTCATTAAAAAAAATGGAGAAGATGAACAGATTGTCATATTAATTACAAATACAAAAGTGTTATGTCTATTCACGCTGACTAGTTACTATACAACAGTGGACATTTAAATAGTTGACTTAATATTCCATGGTTCCTATGAATATAACCTAAATGAACTGGAACAGTGACAGTATTCCGAGTGTTGACATTTACTATACTGTACATTCAAAGTGTTTATATTAGATGTAGATTTCAAGCAGAAATCTAGTGTGATTCTAATTCAGTTGGGGATAAACCCATCTCGTCAGGAGTTATGAGATTCGGGTAAGATTTAGGCTAGTATAGCCACCAGAGATATTTGAACAGATCAAGGGTACCGTAACCGTCATGGAAGGGTATGGATGCCCAAAGAAAATATGTATGATTGCCGACTAAAAGAAGATGTTCAGGAAGGCACCGCAGTGAAATATTACGTGTATGGAAGGAAGACAAAATATGTCCAGTGGAATTCCTAAGAATAAAATATATGAAGGAAATAATAATTATGCTATGGAAGCACTAAAAGAAAGATAAGTCTTGATAGCCTAAAGAATTTTGAAGAAGCATGGACTTATGCAGAAATAATTTACGTAATGCCAGAATCTATGATTTAAATGAAACTGTCAAATTGTATTAAGAGCAATGTGTCGCTCATATAAGTTCCTGTGTTGAATAAAGTGAAAGTCGTTTAAACACAGAAGTTTTCGAGAAGTGATTTCCAGTTGGAAGCATGAGTTTGTAGAGATATAACCAGTTAATAGTTGATGACAGTTAGTCAGATGAAAAGACTTAGAACACAAAGAACAGTTCGATTACGAATAAAAACTGTGGCAAGAATTTTGGTGACTACATTTCAGAACATTAATACAATATCCCTAGACATTATTCAACATACTGGAGCCAGAAGGAAAAGTTTCTTAACAAATCGCTGACCTGTATCAATTGTTTTCTTAAAGATGTTTTGCACTTTAGAGATCTCAATTTAAAAAATACAAACTCATAATTTTTTTTTTCTTAAATGGGATTTCATTGTCAGTATAATCTAGTCGGAGTAACTATATTGATGTTCTTCTCTTAAAGAGACAATAATTGTGTTTTTATCACAGTTGTGTACCTGGGTTCAAATCCCAGAAGAACCCCATTTATCACGGCTTGTCTACCTTGATCTGACGTAGTGGTCCACAAATGGCCCCACATGTGGAGTACGAACGAACGAACGAACGAACTTTATTTTCAAAGGGTTTAGAATTGAGCACCAAGCCCGTCTAACATCTTGCCCTTCCTTTCTCTCGTCTTCCATACTGAATCCATTTATTCTCACAGGTAAATATTACTTAAATAATAAAATAACAAAATAAAATACAATAAAATAAAATCCCAACATTGTAACAGTCCAATAACAGTAACACACATTTATAGTACCTTATCATAATTAATACTAAAGTGTGCAAAATTATCTTTATAACCTACGTATGTTATATAATTATTTAGGAACATAACTAAATTAAGGTGGCATATAATCTGTACTCATTATGTATTTGAAAAGTCTGTGATTGAATGAATATGGACTAAGCGTGTTTTTAGGTCGTGTGGAAGATTATTCCGCAGATGAGCAGCAGAAAAAGCCAAACTTCTCTTCAATAAGTCGTGCCTAGTGTGACGAGTAGGGTGTATGTGGGTGGATGTGTAGAAAGCCAGACAACACGTATACACCGCTCGTATAGCTCACTTGTCCAAGAAACAACTCCAACAGCTATGTCAATCTCCAACAATATATTATATTCACAATAAGTCACAATGAACGTAGGGCCATTACAAATATTAAATACATCACAAATCCCGAGTATCCGCACACACTCTGCTTCTCGGAATAACTACAGCCACAAATAGGCTACTTCATGAATAACTACTGCTGCGTCTACTACACAACTCCAGCCCTCTACTCGCGCCTACTATAGACATCCACCTTCTCTTCTCTACGCTCTACGCTGTCTCCTGTCTACTGTCTGCTCTGTACCTCACTCAACTCTCTACTGACCCAACACACGTCTAAACCAACACACTCTTCTCCCTGACTGCCCCTTTCATGCGTATTCACTAAAACCCGTGAAACCCTTTCACGCTCCACTGATCTTCATTCACGCATAACTGTGGCTAACGGCTTGTCTCAAGCAATGCTCACTACCCTGTAGATAAATTATTACAATGCACGCATTCCCAGCTCACAACAACTCACATGACTAATAAACTCCAACTGGGGCATGGGAACATTCACACATGCAAAATACCCTCAAAAGACTCCGTGACATCCAACCCTTTCCCCACGTGAAAAACCGGGGTTTTTCACCGTGAAGACAGAGATGGGAGTCCTATACATTCATCAAACCTAAAATACATCATCAAAGTAAACAATGCTTCCATACACAATACATCAACCCACACTAATAGCATACAAATTATTCTATCGATAATCACATTCAATATTTCTAAAGTTAAACAAAATTCATTTTCATATCAGAGAAATGCCTGCATAATCCACATACTTCATGTAATGTCATCAAACGTATACAAATATAACTACAAGTAAACATGCTTTATCTTAATCAAAATCCTCTCGTCTGGTATCTTGTCCCACTAATAACATCAAACTGTTGTAAGGTTAATGTTCAGCTGCTTGGTGACTTGGCAGAGTTCAGAAAACTAGTGGCAACCACATATGACCAATGCTAAAGCATCTGCTGGGAGAAATAAAATTTTGTCTAAATCAGAAAGCAACAAAAATTGACTACTTGCAAAAATCTTCTAAAATTTTATCTAAGTCACCTTGGCACTTACTTGTACAAATCACTCTGTTAGGCCTTCCCTTCTGAGTTAGTGATGTTAGTTTTCGGATTCTGTAATTTCAATATTCTACTATCAGAAGCCCCTTCCGGCACCATATTAATCTCAGCCTTGGTCATACTCCTCAGGGTAGCTGCTCCATTTAAGATGACGACATCCTCGGCTACTACCACAGATACAACAACAGCTCTCACCACCATCATTCCATCTACGACGTGCCCTACTGTAAAGATGGTTACTCTCTCTTTTGTCTGCCCAGCAGCAATCTCTTCTGAAACTACCTCTGTATATTTCTCCAGCTTTTTGTTCACCATAGCTTGGATTGCTGGAACAAAATCCTCTGTTTATATCTTGTCCTCTGTACCTGTTTCTAAATCCAATCCGACGTTTACTTTGAAAATTACCACAGTAATCATTACTACTCATGCGGCTTCCTCTAAAGTGTCTGGAATCTCTTAAGGGGACATATACACCCAGAAATAGACAAAAAAGGTTATTTTTGATTTGCATATAATAATTGTATTTTAAATATTTATAAGCCGTTTTACTTCGATATTCTTTTTGAATTATGTGTTTATCTGTAATTGTTTATGAGTTATCAATGTTCAAAGAGAATCAGATAAGTGTTTTACTTTTAAAAACTAAACTTTAACGAAAACAGGGCCTGCGATTCACAGTTCCGGTGATATTTTCTACAATTTTAAAGCTATAGCCTTCACATTTTGCACACGTATAGCCCATGTTTTCCTTTATGGCATGAACCTCCACTTTTTTCTTACATGGTATAGAAACAGAGATATTGCTATACAAAGTTCTAAATTTGTGCTATTTAAAAGGGTCATATTGCAAGAGCCATATCTACAAAGTTCATTGGGGTAGACATTTTTGGGTGGTTCACACCATAGGTAGGGATGTTATGCACATCATCTCCTGGTTTGGCATTCTTTGCACTTTTTATGTGAGTGAAATCCATTCCCAGGTGCACTGGGGGTTTTCCTTTCATTTTTTTTTTCATCATTCATGTTAATTAATTATTTTCCTTTATAAAGTAAACTTTGTCTGGAATCTCATTTTTATGTCAACAAGTTCGTTAGTTATTTTTCTGTTAATTTTTTAAAAAGATAACCCATTTTTGGCTGGGTGTGCCCCCTTAAGCCACTGGTTTCTCTGTTGTAATGTTTCTTCTGTGGCATACGAGCACCACGACCTACTCTGCGATACTTCTCAATCAACTTTCTGCGCTCTTGTTTCATCCGGTTTGTCTCAGGATATTTGACCGATTCTCCTTCTTCTGGCAAAGTAAAGTTCACCTTCGTTTCCTTTAATGTACTTTTCGGAATATTCCCTTTATGTTCACCCCATTCCTTTGCTGATTTACTATGCCTCCCAATGTTAGTTTCTGGTTGACCAAACTGTTTTGGAAACGATGTATCTTCTTGTTGGGGTGAAATTAAATTTAATACTGAAGTATCAGCAACTCGGACATTACCAGATGACATGCTATCTACTGGAACTACCCTAGGTTTTCCTTGCACTTTAGTAGTTCCTCCATAAGTATCGTCTTTATGTTCGTGCTCCCATAGTTTAATATCCTTATCAGTACACTCTTTGATTTCATGGACATTGCCAAGTATCACATCAGCGACCGCATTATCATGAAGAACACATGCTTTTACCCTACCCAGCAAGAATGGTGTATCAATATCTATCAACACCAGAGGATAAAATTCCACCCTGCCACCAAAAGTGATACACCGAGATGTTTGACTCAACCAACGAGACCCCTCAATGCACGATCTCCGCACCCCAACTGTCGTACAACCTGTATCCCTCAAGACGGATACAACTTTCTGTCCTACGTACCCTGGATGCAAGACTATGTTCCCTCTGTATGAACTGCTGATAAACAAGGAAGTGGATGGCCACAAATCAAGATTGGTTTCTCATCTTTATGAAAAAGTGGTCTGCACCGTTCACAACTCTCGTTGTTGAATGTATCTAAGACTACCACCAAACTTGCATGTTCAAACTTCCTATTAGGACAATCACATTGAAGGTGGCCAATCCCATTACATACAAAGCATCTGTACTCCTCACGATGGCTCTTTTGTGGACTGCCCTGAGTGCTAGTCTGAGGCTCGGCTACAGACTGAGGTTCAGGCTTGTCACAAAACCTCGCTGCATGGCATGGTGATCCACATTTAAAACAACCAGAAGGTCTTCTACTACCTGACTCTGCCATATTCTGATGTTTCCTGGGGGATATACGGAAGTCTATCTCTGTCCACCTCTTACCTACTGCTTTCTTATTATAAGGTCTTTCCTCACAACGAGAAATTTGTCTCCGATATGGCCGTGTTTCATAACTCCGCCTTGCTGAACATGTCGTAAAGGTTTCTGGCAACACCGATTTATGAATCGGTCTGCCCGGATGTGCTGTTGCGTATTGTTGTCCTAATTGCGATATTGCTGAAATATTCTCCGGTTTTCTCTCCTGAAAAAAGCCAACAAATTGGAGCTACATGAAGACATCACCTTATCACGTAAGATCAAATCACATAGGCCATCAAAATCTTTAGCAATGCTAGATAGGTCAATCCACCTGCTCAATAACATCTTAATCTCTGCGATAAACTCTGCAAAATCTTGCTCACTACTTGGCATCGCACTGTGGAACTTTAACCGATAGCCTTGTTCATTTAACCTGTACTTGCGTAACAAAGTTTCCTTCACTATGTCATAATTTAATCTATCTTCCACAGTTAATTGGAAAACTGTTTTTAATGCTGACCCTGATATATAATCTGTCAACAGTGATCCCCACAGTTCTTTACTAATCTTTAAGGCAGTTGCCTTCGTTTGAAATCTCTCAAAAAAACAGTCCATAAAATCTATGGATTCGTTGAAAATTGGGAGTTTCAACTTATACATACTCCCGTACTCTTTTTTTGATGATGAGTCTATACCCGATTTCTCTAACTCGAGTCTTCTCAAGGATACCTCTTTGTCCGCTTCTATCTTTTTAATTTCTTTCTGTATCTCTAACCTCTTAGTCTCTTCCTCTGTTTTCTTAGTTTCTTCTTCAACTTTCTTTCTCTCTCGCTCTTCATGTCGTTCTTGTCTGTCTTGCACCTCTTTAAATTGAGCCTGTGCAAACGCTAAGAGATCTTCTCCAGATTTACCTATCTTCTCGCCGACAAGGATAAAATCCATAAGTGTTGACATAATTATAAATATATATGACTTATATGCATCTTAAATGCTCTAACTTAATATCAAAATAGTTCACACCCCAAAATAATATCTTAAATAACCACTAAGATAATACCTTACTCACTGTCTTACTCAAATAAATTATTAGCCCTACAAAACAAACAATGACACAAATGATGATGATAAACAGTACACCCTAATTTAACAAACAACAACTTGGTAGGTTGGTAACAAGAACAAGGAAAGATGTGTGACAGAAGTAATATTGGAATATACAGTACCTGACCTCTGTAACAAACGAAAACAGGAGATTGAAAAAAATTAACGTATTTACAAGATAGTGTAAGAAGAAAATGACTGAAGAATACACCATATACACAGAACACCAAAGAGGAAATATAACACACAACTGATAACAAACTGCACGTTAACAACTAATGCCAAAATGCACACTTTATTCGTGAAGGGCAATACAACTGATCCTGCCCACAGGATAGGACCCCTTCTAAGAATAAATAGCGAAAAATCCTATAGATGAAATCAAAACACAAATAAATATCATAATCGTCACGTCCAACAACAACACTGAAACAATGAATACCAAGGGAAGCCTATAGAGCAACCTAGACAAATAAATGAATTAAGGCCTTAGAATGATGAACTAAAACAAACTAAGGTTACGTAGCTTTTTCTGGTGTACTGGAATGCTAGGCTATGGCAATAAACTGATCTGATCTGTTGTCTCCATGTCACCTCTGCAGCAGTAACTTTGAGAATCGCAAACACTACAACAGTTCCTGTGAGGAATATGTTAATACACACTTAGTATATAATTCAAGCTATTAGGACACAGATAAAATGGACAAAAGCACTAGAAGAAGGATGACAGATAGGATTAGCACAGTTATAGGTAAAGTAGATATACAATTAGTTCTAAATGCACTTTAACCTAAACCTACATCACATATAATTTAAACATACAAAGAAAGAGTGAAAACTAACTACAGTAGAACAGCAACACTGAAAGTGAGGTAGAAAATAAGTGATATTATTGAAAGAAGAAAGTAGCAGAAGTAACGAGAAGAATGTGAACACAGAAGTACTCAGTATACAAGAAGAACTACTGATTTCTTATGAAATACACTGTTTGCACTATATAAAACAAAAATTAACTTTTTAACTAGAAACTTAATAAACACTCTATTAGAACATTAGCATACTAGAGCACGACAGAATGTTACGTAACTACCTTAAACGAACACCAACAGAATAATATATAACTAAATTGTATCTGAAGGAATTATAATGAACACTAAATGTTTATAGAACCAATACATATACTTAAATTCCAAGCGTGTAGATCTGTTTATAATGTCTTCAGCCAGTCCCAAGGTTGATGAAATATGAAGACCACACACAGCACGGCACAATACACTAAGTTCAGATTCTGTAGCATCTCAAGCTACATACAGTGAAAAACAGGGCTCAAGTTTTCAACTTCACACTGTCAAGTAGACCACAGCAACACGATAGCTTCACAGTTCCTCTTCTTCTGGTCACCACAGATTCTCCTAGTTACAACACACTGTTTCACGGCCGTAGCAAATAATGAATGTAAACAGATCTGTAAGACCGCATTCCTAGCACACTGTTTACTTGCCCGCACACAGTCACAGCTGACCGTTGACCCAGATTTGAACAGTGTCGAATCGTCTGGTTACTGTAAAGTTGTCACACTTCGCTGCGTTGAAAAACAAACTGTAGGCTGCTGACCAAATGACCTCTGATCACTTTCGGGCTACACAACTTTGGGTTCGTTTGTAACATCCAAATAGACGAGCTCCCAATGTGAAGAGTAGGGTGTATGTGGGTGGATGTGTAGAAAGCCAGACAACACGTATACACCGCTCGTATAGCTCACTGTCCAAGGAACAACTCCAACAGCTATGTCAATCTCCAACAATATATTATATTCACAATAAGTCACAATGAACGTAGGGCCATACAAATATTAGATACATCACAAATCCCGAGTATCCGCACACACTCTGCTTCTCGGAATAACTACAGCCACAAATAGGCTACTTCATGAATAACTACTGCAGCGTCTACTACACAACTCCAGCCCTCTACTCGCGCCCTACTATAGACATCCACCCTTCTCTTCTCTACGCTCTAAGCTGTCTCCTGCCCACTGTCTGCTCTCTACCTCACTCAACTCTCTACTGACCCAACACACGTCTAAACCAACACACTCTTCTCCCTGACTGCCCCTTTCATGCGTATTCACTAAAACCCGTGAAACCCTTTCACGCTCCACTGATCTTCATTCACGCATAACTGTGGCTAACGGCTTGTCTCAAGCAATGCTCACAACCCTGTAGCTAAATTATTACAATGCACGCATTCCCAGCTCACAACAACTCACATGACTAATAAACTCCCACTGGAGCATGGGAACATTCACACATGCAAAATACCCTCAAAACACTCCGTGACACCTAGGCTTCTTCTTCTTCTTTGATCCATAACCACCAACCGTCAAAGCAGTCAGCGGCCATCACGCCTGGTGGCGTCTTGTAGGGAAGCAACAAATTGATTCCACTTTGCTCGGTCGGCGGCCATCCTTCGTACAGTGCCCCAACTGTGGTTCATTCTTTGCATCTCAGCTTCCACAGTTCTCCGCCAAGTTGTTTTTGGTCGGCCTCTCTTTCGCTTTCCCTCGGGGGTCCATAGCATAGCTGTTCTTGTGATGGTATCAGGGTCCCTTCTGAGGACGTGGCCAACCGAACTCCAGCGTCTGCCAGCTATGATGGTGTGCATGTCCTCCTGGTTACTCCGAATAAGTAGTTCTTGGTTGCTGATGGTGTTTGGCCAAAAGATTCGGAGAATTTTCCCTAGGCAGATTGTGTGGAAGGAGGACAGTTTTGACATTTCCTTCTCTGTTACTCTCCAACATTCCACACCATAGAGAAGCACATAAAGTACACAGCTCTCATACAGTCTTAATTTGGTGTTTGTGCTGTACTGGGAAGACTTCCAAATGTTGTTGAGAACAGCCTAGGCTTGGGCATCTGTAAGTTGTTTAAACGTTGGTCGCGTCTTCCATTGTATTTGAAAGTAGGCCACAGATACGTTGGAGCATTCTGTGATAGGATTGTGTGACTAAATTTGGCTTTGTTAAAGAGAAAGCACTTTCTTAGTGGTAATATGTTAAGATATGTATATTAGTCTACACAATGTGTGAGGTTTTTGTCTGAACCTAGGCACAATGCACGTTTTTGTTATGAATTACGTCTTTTAGTGCTGGACATGGAGCAGCCATCCCAAATTGTGGAACAAAAGTCTAGATGTGTTTGTATTTGGGATGTAGAGAAATTTTTTCTAGGAAATGTTTGATTTTAGCTAACTGGCAAACTTTTTATGCAGTTTGTTTGGTCAGTGCTTGTACATGCGAATTCCAACTTAAGTGTTGGTCGATTATTAGTCCCAGTGTAAAATGATGAGGTTGTCAAAGGTTGCAACCTTCGCTCAAGATTATTCCTGTCAGTGATGTAAATAGAAGGATAGTGCTCCTATTTTAGGGTCTTTAACAGAGGGTGTTTAGTTCAACAACTGCATTTACTAAGTGTGTTGTAAATTTTGTATCCCCCGCCTACTGCTGTGAGAAAAACATTGTGTCACAATGTAACACTTGAGTCGTATTTAATGATCTCGAGCCGAAAGTTTATATATAAACAGAATACTTCTTTATGAAATATAATTGAAACAATGTTAAAATCAGAAAATGGGTAACTTCAAGAAACTGTTAAAAAGTGGGTATATGATCTTTTAGAAACCTGGTTATTTTTATTCATAGGAACATTTTCAATTTTTAGTGGAATAGTGGTTGAGACTTTGGTATCTTTGTCGATTTAGGTCAACTTAACTCCATTTGCTGCAAAGAGTTGTTACTGTAGTCTGGGATAGAAGGCACTGTGAAGCAGTGTCAGAACATCATCGACGCTTACCTCTCCAGTAACTATGGCACACTTAATAGCGTTACTTTGGAATTTTCTATTAATAATTGGTTCGGTGTCCAGCTTGGGAACGGATTGTACGATAGAGTAGAGAATTTGGTTTAAGAGCTAAATAATACATTGCCTTAACAAACGTAACCGCGTTTCAGTCATTGTTTTTTGTATCTTACGTGACAAAATAATGCCATTCCCCATTGTTATGTCACATGTGTCTTTGTTCCGTAATTTATTTCTACTGCCAAAATGTAGTCTGACTATAGATGTGCAATTATCAAAATGTAGTCTGACTATAGATGTGCAATTATCAAAATGTAGTCTGACTATAGATGTGCAATTATCAAAATGTAGTCTGATTATAGATGTGCAATTATCAAAATGTAGTCTGACTATAGATGTGCAATTATCAAAATGTAGTCTGACTATAGATGTGCAATTATTAAATGTAGTCTGACTATAGATGTGCAATTATCAAAATGTAGTCTGACTATAGATGTGCAATTATCAAAATGTAGTCTGACTATAGATGTGCAATTATCAAAATGTAGTCTGACTATAGATGTGCAATTATCAAAATGTAGTCTGACTATAGATGTGCAATTATCAAAATGTAGTCTGACTATAGATGTGCAATTATCATTGCTTCATAATTTTTATATCTCTCCTCGTGAAGCATGAAAACACTACTGCTGGAAGCCTGAAAGCACTCACGTGCTCTTTCGAAGGTGGTTTCTGACGAAATTTGTGTTAAATTATGAGATTGTAAATTTGTGAATCAATACGTCTGTGAGAACAAACGAACGAACGAACGAACTTTATTTTCAAAAGGTTGAGAATTGGGCACGCAGGCCCGTCTGACATCCTGCCCTTCCTTTCTCTCACCTTTCATACTGAATTCATTTTTTCTCACATGCATTTTACATATCAATTTCAAGGAATTCAACATTGTGAAGTAAAATAAAATAGCTCACTCATATTAACATTAGCTACTTATAAGCATGACATAAAATATGTTGAAAAGTACAAACATCGTCATTAGAACGTACAGTTGATGTTATAAGAAAAGATAATCTGATTAGGGGGGCATGCAATCAGAATTCAGAAAGTATTCAAAAAGTCTATGATTGTATGAAGAGGGACTGAGGTTGTTTCTTAGGTTATGTGGAAGACAATTCCAAAGATGAGCAGCAGAGTAGGCTAAGCTTTTCTTCAATAAGTCAAGCCTAGGCTTGGGCACTTGCAATTTGTTAAAGCGTTGACTGCGTCTTTCATTGTATTTGAACATTGGCCACAGGTATTCTGGAGCATTCTGTGACAGGATTTTGTGAACAAATTTAGCTTTGTAATACAGAAGGCGCTTTCTTAAGGGCAGCATTTGGAGATTTTTATATAGATTTACACATTGAGTTAGGAAGTTGTCAAAGGCTGGCGCACTGTACGCTTTTGTAGTGAACGGAGTCTCTTTGTATTGGACATTGAGCAGTCATCCCATATTGTGGAGCAATAGTCAAGGTTTGCTTGGTTTGGGAGATATATAGAACAATTTTCATGCTTCTTCATCCAGGAAATGTTTTATTTTAGCTAACTCGAAAACGTTCTGTGCCGTTTGCTTGATCAGTGCATGTACATGTGAGTTACAATTTAGATGCTGGTCAACGTTTTATGATCATTAACGTTTTCAATTAGTGAGGTACCAATGTAGTTCTGTTGCTCCACTTAATCAGATTATCTATATCTTTTCGTAACGATAGTTCGAGTGTGTTACAACTTTTATCACTCGTGTAAACAGTACAGTCGTCTTTAAACAGGTCACAAGAGGAGGGTTTGATGTTTAGTGGAAGGTCATTGCTGTATATGGCAAAAAGTAGAGGACCAAGTATAAAACCCTGAGAAGCGCCGTTATTTATTATGGCTGGGTTTGAATAAAAGTATTGTAAGAAACTATATGTTTTCTGTCTGACGGGAATGATTTAATTATTGTCACCAGTTGAAAGTTTACTTTTGATATTTCTAGTTTTCTAATTAAAATAGCAGTCTACAAAGACTGCCCAACACATGTTATCGTTATTAATATTTAGTTGCCAGTTGTCTGTGTGACGTAACGTCTGTAGTTTTTACATGTACTTATGGCCCGTCTCTAACTCTTTCATCCACTCCGGCAGTATCTTTCCCTTTCTTCATTTTTCTCTCACTCATCGCTTATTATTTGGCATATTTTGCCATTCCATTTTTTGTGCTCTGAAGCCGCTCCCAGACTGTTTACGTTCCGCCAAGTGAATCGCATGACCAGTGTAATTAGACCGGCCAGTGGATTATACGCTTATCAATTCAATCAGTCTGACCACCTTTTGATAGCTACGGTGCCTGTTTACACAAGACGGTCTCGCCGGATCGACATAAAAAAGCCGTATTGTCCGTCTGAGAAATCAGTATGGGGGATTCACACACACAGGTGATAATTAGGTTATCGCATCCGTTAGCCGATGCCTGTATCATTATTACAGATAAGATGGCAGAGTAGACAATCTGGGCAGAAAGTACTCGTATTACGCCAGGAAATGTATTCACATATTTGTTTGTGAGTTGGCGGAATCATTACGACATATTGAAAGAGGGCACGCGATGGAATTGTAAAATGCAATATTTTAAAACACGCGAGGGAGATTATGAGTTAAAACACCAAACCCAGATAGTGCTAAAGAGCTAACCATTTGTTTGATTTGAGAGCAGGAATATACATTGAATTTCATTGGAAAATACGGTGAAAGCACAATCTGTGATTTCAACTGGACACTAAATATAAAATCTAGCGAAAGCAGACACTGCATCGCATCGTCAAATGAGCAAACTTCCATAATCCAGTGAGACATCGGACTTAGAATTCCATAATTATAAGTGACAGATCGAATATTTGGGCAACTTTGGAACTTACAAGTAAACACGCATATTTAAATACAAAGAATGTAAACTTAAGGGACCAGGACTTTAAATATTAAGATTGGAAAATTAAGGAATTGGGTCACCGTAATAAGAAAATTTTTTCAAGACCAGTAATGAGTGAGGATTACATCATATGTGCCTGAAGGGTATAGTATCATTTTGTGTGATCTATGTACTTTGTTAATTGTTATTCAGGCTCGCCATTATTCGCGCTGTCCAGACACACTGTTCCTGTTTAATACCCAGAAGAGTACTGGTGATTTTTAATCTTTCATGAGATGCGCTGTGTATTCAAGAATGTAATTCTTCTGAGAGATTAACATTGGTTGGTGGACAGCGAGACAATGCGCCTGTTAAGCTTCCAGTTCAGAGTACTTAGCAGACGCATTTGTCCTTTCAATCGTTTTCAAAATGTTCGAGGTTACAAGCTATCAGACAGGTTTGAAGTACTAACGTTACTACGCCGCTAGTGTAAGAGAAGAGCACCAACACTGACCGCCTACATCGGACGAGTTATGTGGAGAAGTGCACTCATCACCAAAAGAAGTGACGGAAACCACGGCTTCAGGACTCACCTAGAGTTAAATTCTTGAAAAAAGGCACCAGCAAACGGACTTTTATAACTCTCCTATCAAGTCTCAATGAGGACTTTTATCTGAAATTCACCATCAATTCATCCTTATTTTAACTTGTTAAAATAAATTGACTATTAAATCTGTTACATGTTGTTTTAAAACTACGAGGGGCGTTCAGAAAGTAATGCACCACATCGTTTTTCTCAGGAGCTGTTTATTAAAAAAGCATGAAATTTATATACAATTTACATGGATATGTCATGTAAACATCGGTATTATTCAACATAATCCCCATCAATAATTATGAAAGAATTTCGTTGGATTACCCCAACGGGGGGCTTGAACGGGCTATAAGCACTGCTTAAATCTTCATAAAAGACGGCGGACCGATAACACGTTAACAATTGCTCAGCCAATGCCGCATTGTTCTTGACTTCGGAAATATCTTATGAACACTTCGTTAGGATAGAAGCGTCATTACCCTTCTATCTACAACTCTGCCAAGAGTAATCTTGTGCGAAGGTAGACACCTTTGAAGGCTCGTAATATATACTCTTGAGTTTTAGCCACTGGGGGACCACTACTGCAAAGCAGGGGAGGCAATCCGTGACAGTCTATCATCTTAGAGCAGTGTGACATTAATGTTTAGGTCTAAACCGCGACTGACTATCAATTAGGAAATCGTTGTTAACAAGGTGTTATAGTGTTATTTTATGTATATGTTTTTCCAGTGGTTTGGATAGCGATGATATTAGAGAGATTGGCCTATAGTTACCAAAGTTACAATTATCGGAGAAACCAGGTTTGAAAAGAGGATATACCTTAGCGACTTTAAAGTGCGACGGAAAGTAACTCTTTGCGAAACATATATTGTATATGTATGTGTTACCGTCATTTTTGTCGGTTCCAGAAGATGTAAATCTAATTTATATTTTTGATAGTCGAAGGTACAGAACTGTATGTTGACTCCCTGACACAGGTTGATTAGGGGTTACCTTCCCTGTGTTTATTCTTTTCTTAAGACGGGATAGTTAACTGTTCTCAAATCTGTTCTGTCTACGCATGCGTTAGCTTTTAGCGCGAACGGAGCAAACTTCCGCCTTGAGTGATGAGCTGGTTTTCTGCCGGACGAAGATATCCGCTGTTCTTCTTCTGCATTATCTGGGGAAAAGATAGTCTTATCGTATTAGTGATTTCCCCAGAGTTATTCTGTTCGTCTGGAATGACGACAGGTGTTATTTGTGTATTGTTTGGAATTCTGACCAAGGTAAAATTACTTCATTAATACGCAAAGTTGTTTGCAGAACATTTAGTGCGAACCTGTGAGTAGCTCTCACAGTTCTTGTGATCCAGAGTCCATTGTATGTACTTGCGTAGCCAACTAGGTCTATTCGTTGAAGTACTTTATAGAAGCACAATAACCATATATTGTTATGAAACCCGCAGGATGGCGGTATGTTCCAGCATGAAAGATAATACATGCTTATGGAAAAATGTACAGTTGTTTATCAACCATTATAAGGTCCGTCATTACGGCCTATAACTTTGAACAGAAGAAGAAGTACCTGCAAGGTGAAACCAGATGAAGTCTTGATTTATTTACAAGTTTACAGACTTCTATAGTAGGCAACTATATTTGTTTAAGGACCAACTGACGCGTTCAGTCAGAGGCCCTGAGCTACTGCAGGAAAGGAATATGTTGTCAAGCCAGCGTTATTAGCATCATACCTACAGGCTATACAGAACTGATGATGTTCGATGTATCTAATTGTTATCACCTATGAACAGTTGTTAAAGGACAGACCATTGTCGATAACGTCCTTATAGACGAGTGGTTCAAGCTCTATAATACCACATGTTTTTTGCCAGGCATATCCAATATACATGATGTTTCTTGATTCACGTCCATTATTGACTGTAACTGTTGTCACTGTGTCACGTAAATAAATGGTTACTCTTGCACATTATTTAGGCCCAACGTTTCTTCCTTCTCTTATTATTGTTCTTCTGAGTGTTTCTTTTGGTCTTCCTTTTTTCTCGCTTACCCTCAGGAACCCAAGTGAGCGCCTGTAGTGGTAAAGTCCCAGCAGTTTCTACAATTACTGACTACTGCATGTGAGTGAGTGGGTGCCTTGTTTACATACCAAAGATCCTAAACGCATTCGTGTCTCTACACACCCAAGTCACTCGTCGACCACACATACTTCGAGTACCTTACACACAAGAAATGTCTGATGTTCGAATGTCAACATGACACCCTTACAGCGCATCAACGCCTGGTGAGCTATTCATGCATGACAAAGCTGTTTGGCCCAGGTCGGACTGACTAATAGTACACAGCAAGGGGATTGTTACGTTCCTACATATTATACGTAAAATCCCACTTTAACATTGTAGCAGTAACATTTGTGGTGATCGTAAAACAGAATGCTGACAGTTGGACTAGATCACAATCGGACTCTGGTATCGTAGATTTAAGACTGGTTATTTCTACCTGAAAGTAACTGCTGAAGTTATTAGGTATTGGGGGTTAACGAGTCTGCTAGTGTGCTGATTGCTTTCCACACATCTTTACTGTTTGTTTTGTTCTGAGAAGTTTTTAAAGTATATTTTCTTTTCACTACGTATTAAATATTGTTCATTGTTTCTTTGTGCTCTATATGCGTTAAAGTCCTTATTTTTGTGAGCTCTATCTCGCTGCCTCATGGCTTCTAGCACTGCTTGTGTGATCCTAGGAGATTTTATCTGTCGTTTCACACGAACTTCTTTGGTTGGTGCGTGGTTATCAAACACACACTGAAAGATACGTATCCAATGAGCAATTGCGTTATCGGGATCAGAAAGCTGGTAAACACTGATTAGAGGTGCAGCTCGCAAATCATGTAAAATAGTTCATGGTTGAAATTGTTGAAGCTTCTAAATGTAATACTTTTATGTTTATTTCTGGGAGCTTTATATTTATTCTTTGACCACGTGCAACATATTGGATAGTAGTTCCTCATTGCGACGATAGGAACAGAGCATTCTATAATGTTTTCTGCACAGGTGACGTAGATGTGGTCAGTTGTTGGGGGTGATGTTTTTGTTACCCTGGTAGGCTGGTTGACTATTTGTTTCAGGTTGTATGATCGTATGATGTTTTCCCACGTTTGGTTTGTGTTGTGCATGTCGATGTTGAAGTCGCCTAGAAGAATAATTTCTTTGGCAGTGGTAAATAGTTTATCCATCATAGTGATGAAATCTTCATACCAGATGGTTCCTGCACTAAGATTTCTATAAAGATACCCGACTAGAAATTGTCCCTGACTCGGTATTTTTGTTTCTAACCATATGCACTCGGTCTCTGCAGTCTCTAAATTGCTTCTGCGACGATAACTAGTTGAAGTGGATATATATACCACTATACCTGTTTCTAGCTTTCTACTTGGGTCTCGCCGAACAGTTTTAAAGCCTTGTAGTGCAATATTATCATCTCATATTTTGTCATTTAAACTACTTTACGAAAGTCCAAAAACATGAAAATTTTGATTCAGAATTCGTGTAACCTCAGAAAGTTTGCCTAATGGATGGTAACTGTTTAGATGACCGAGCCTTAGACCATCCTTAATTATCCATTGTGTCTGATTTGTTTGTTTTTTATTTGGAAAGGGGGGTTTAAAAATATAAATAACAAAGGCAGTGTTAACACGAAAATCACAAATATTTAGACTAATTAACTTTACCAAGCAAGTGAAAGTAAAAATGTTAGTACTTAACTTACGAAACACTTGGCAAAGGCAATACTAACAATTGCAATGCACTGAAACTGCCAGGAGTATATGAAAATAGTCATACAAAAGCAGGTACGCACAGTTTCACACCACAACACTCAAAATCTAACAAAGTAATTAAAGGACAGAGATACGAATTTAAAATAATCAAAAATCAAACAAGTAAAAAAAACTTTTAAAGGCCTGTAACCAATGAAATACGAGTTCTCCAAGAAAGTAACAAAGTGCTTACTACTTTAGGCGTAAAACTAATCAACTAAATTACAGGGGAGAAATGGCTTTCGTCGCAGGGATTAAGTCAGTGAAAAAGCTTCAAGCTGATTTGAATTACAGTTTTTAACTGAGTATATCTGCAACAACTTGGTGTTTGTGCTCTGAATTGTGTTCTAAAATGTCATATACAGACATCTGAAATGCCGTCATCAGTATTTCTGGGCTATAATTCCTAAGCTAATGTAACACGGATGAACTATGTGAATGGCGCTCTGGGTGGGTAGAGACGGGGTGAAGAAAGTCCTATTTCGTAGCTGTAGTTCCTGTGTTGCAGTTACTTGATTTAATGGAGTAATGGGTCATATTTGTACTTGTAGCCCAGTATTTTCATCTTTATAGTTGTGTCTGTCGAGCAGGTAGTGGCGGGGATGTCTGTAGAGTGGGTAATAGGGGATACTTTTGGTCATAAAAGTTAGGGTGGGGGATGGGAGTAGATGCAGTCTTGCTGGATAAATCAGCTGAAGATGATGATGAGTAGTTATAAAGGGTTCTAAGTGGATTCACGGATTTTAGTGTGTAATTTGTGCCATTGATGGATTAATATGTGTGTCTTGGTGTGTCCTGTGGGGGAACTTTACATTTTTGGCTTGGTAGCTAGTCCCTAGCTTAGAGATGTGGGCTTGATCTATATATAACATCTTTTTTTGGTGCACCTGACTTTAATGTGAAAAAGGTGTGTTCTCTATGAAAGAAATGTGGTGTTTAACGCAGAAATTATATAGCACCTTGTTGTTTATATCTACAGTTTGGCGTGATGTACCAAGGCTGGGTGGAATTATTGGCGAGATAGATATGAAGGTGTTTGGGAATTTTTGCTTTATGTTGTCAATCATTCTGGAGAGGTTTAATGGGTTAAAAGTGTATCCATTTGGGCTATATATTTTGTCTTCAGGAACAGGTGTTTGAGGTTGGGTGGGTAAAGGAGTATGGGATATTAGTAGTGTAACTGTGTCGTGAAACATTCTAAATCCACATATATAAATTAAAAGGTAAATGTAAAGCCTAACACATAAATTCAATAAAAGGAAAGAGAAATGGTAAAAGTACAGTGCTGTCACAATGGCGTACAAAAATCCCCCTTGTTTTCTACTTCGTCTGCAAATTGTAACGTTTCACGTTGATAGTAAAGCCTACTGCATCACTACACGCTTTCTACAATAAAACGTGTACTGTATTTCTAAGAAAACCTTGAGCTAGGCACACTGCGTAATGACCTAAATTAATACTTCCATTAATTTCATTTTATACACTACGTTAACATAAACGGAAAGACAGATGAACTTAGGATAGAGAGAGGGAGGGCTGAAAGCAGGAACGCATGCAACACGAACACGCGTCTCGCGATATACAATTAATGCTACCCTCCCCACGCGAAAGGCCAGAGGCACTAACTTTTTTTTCAAATAGACCGTGATAAAAAACACCACAACTACGAGAGTTAGGTTTAAAAACCTGAAAAACGCTTATTAGGAAACATGACATTATACTGGTTTACGTTTGAAAGCCTGACAGTACAGCAGACACCCTAAAAGTTTGGAAGTGAGGAGGTGGTAACAGCACGACTATCCTAGAAGAAAATACATATGTTGAACGCCGCCACTTAGCTCCCTTAAAACTTATATATTTGGCTTCCTTAGGACTTGCTGACAAAGAATATATTAAGTGTTACGCAAATAGTCTAGGAATTAACAAATTATAGCCAAAAGAAAATAGTGAGGGTGTCAGACAACACAAAAAAAAATAATCGCACAGTGGCATGTTTTGAAACCACTATTTTACGGGAAATGGGCCACCATGTAAAATCCTATTTGATTGGATAGAAGTAAATGTAAGGCTAAACACGATTAGTCGGACTTCAAATACTAATTCTTTGTTGTTAGGGGAAACGGTAGTAAGGGTACTTTTTTTGAAAAGCTGTGTAAACATGGCCCGATTGGTTAGACCCGCCAATATAGTCAATTAAGAGCGTCAGTTCAGTGCCACATTTTAAAATAAACTTACTAAGAAACAGTGCGTTGAGAGCCAGATCATATTTAAAAAAATAAAAGTCTGGGACAGAGGCAGATCGGAATTTGTGCCATTATTCATCGCCAGTCAACGTATCTGTGTATTATTTCCATGAATTATGGGACTGTGGTCCTAGTTATTGAAGCAGCACCTGGTCTGAGTTTTGCTGAAATCCAGAGGCTGACAGCATACTCCTTGGTCCAGACAGCGACCAGTGAGGTGTCTCCAGAACACAGGAAGCAATCGAGCAGAGGAGTCTTTTCCTGCCGCCATCACGAAAGATAAGCTTCTGTGGCCAGAGTAGCTCAACATTATGTGCCCCCTCAAAAATTGACATTTTGTTAAACACAGAGGGACAATTAATTGGTTCAAATGACAGGAACTGTGAACTTTTCCCAATACTATTTCCCCGATAATCAAACACTTGAAGTCATGATAAAAAACAACAACCAAGCTTGAGCAAAACCAGTATTACCTCATATTACTACTGCACAAATTACACACATAGAATAATAATAATAAACTATGTCAATACAAATTTCATATATATAAACTGTGTACATAATACTTGTAATTACATTTGATTGTGATTCCTGGTTCACTGTGTAGTTGAATCAGGATACCCATTATTGAAAGAATTAATACATATATTTTTAAACTTAAACACTTGACTCATTTAAGATAGTCTTATAGAGTGTTATATGTGTGTGAATGTCACAGTGTTGTAAGTGTTGTGGAATAAATTAAATTGTTTATCTGTCTGTTGTTGTTGTGACTTACACTTCATCATTTTCATAACCCTAGACATTTAACGTAGTCATCACAATATTCCAGAATAATTCTGACTGAGGTATAAATGTGGTAGCAAGTAAGATCATCTGTAATACCCACACAAAATGGATGTATTTGTTGGAGAGTTTAAGCTAGATTAATGTTGAGGATTTCGCTATCAGCAGATGAGACGTTGGCAGCACCATGTGATGTCTATTGCGAGCTGGGATAAACATATTGTCGAGTCCAATTTTGTCGTAGAAATTATGTTTTGTGTAGACTCATTTAAACTGACAAAATCCGTTTCCAGCCATGACGCAATAACCGTGGCAGTTCCTTGATCCATCACTTTATTTTTGGTATGGTAAAGATGCACAGATAGTATAGGTGTTGTGATTACATATTCTACAAAGGCACCTTGTTTATCCGCTCTCCTCTCGACATGGTCAGTCTGGTAGTGTTTGGTACACGTTGTGCGAAATAACTCGTAATGAAATGTGTTGTGGAATAGTACGGTAGCACATTTACCTTCATTTTTTATTTTGAAGGTTAACCCCGGCTCTTTGTTACATCCCTTCAGTTTCCGGCGAAGAGCCGGTCTTTGTATAGGGAGTAATCTTTGATCGTGGTCGGACGCAATCTACCGTCCCCAAAGTCTTTTATATCCTGCGAGCCGTGGCCGATCAAGTGTGACATGTTTACGTGCCCACTGGGTTTAATTGCCAGTGAAATACATTATTCCGCTGGAAACCTTATCTGTTGGCGAGGGGTTGGTAGCCAAGAAGACACGCTGGCTGATCTCCCCTTCTTTTACAGTGGTTAGTATCACGTCACGTGGTCATTGTTAAAAGCTGTGCTTAAAGCACTTGTATTTACCAAAAAGGGAATGAAATAGTTCATAATTTCTACTTTTCTTTGACTCATCAAAAATGTCAGTAAACTACACTCTGACCTAACGTTTTGTAATAGTTAGATTAAACCCAGAATAAACACAGCCATGACAGAACTCGAACATCTGTGACAAATATGTTCATTAAAGTCAACATTACGACTAACACGTTAACATCATATTTTGTATTAAAATTCCACATTAATTTCCAGAACCGCACATTTGAGGCCGATATTTTGGAAAACGCATACAAGATTGTAAAAGACATCCCGGAAAGAGTAGCAACGGTATGTGATCATTTCTGTAAGGTGGTTCGTACAAACAAATAAATTGTTGTTCTTTCAGTGTGTATCCTACCCAACACTTGAGTACTGTAATCACATTTTCTTTTACATGTAATTGACTAGTGTTCTCTATGTGCTCTACACACTGGTTATCTGTCCATACCCTTGTAAACATTCTAAGCTGCATAAGCCTCAATTTATGTCTTTCTTTTTCTGGTTGCCACTTTGTACTGCCTTATTCGGTCACCACCTTAGGTTGTTTTGAGGAAAACGCGTTCAAATGTTTTGGGTTAATAGTTGAAAGAAGGTATCCCACATTAAAATGAAATTTTTCATGATAATTCAGACAAGAAGAGCGGAGCGAGGACACATTTTCAGGCCATAAATCGAGGATTCCTCAGCAAAAGAGAAGTTGGCGAGAAAATGAAGATGGCTGTATACTGCTCCACCTGTGTCCCAGTCTTGACGTATTCATACGAGTCATAGGCAATGACTACAGCCCACAACAGTCAGATCCAGACCTCAGAAATTAGGTATCTGAGAAAGGTGGTTGAAGTAACAAGAAGAGATATGGTACACAACCAGACGATACGTCAAGGCCTAAAATCCCACCCGCTGCGGACCCAAATAGAACAGTCCCAACTAAAATGGTTTGGCCATGTCTGCAGAATGGGAGAAGATCGGCTACCATGACAAGCATGGGAAACAAAGAGCCAGGGATCCAGACCTCCAGGACGACCCAGAGTTCGCTGGGAGGACAACATTAGACAATCTTTGAAGGACCGAGGACTAGAATGGAACCAGGCCAGGAAGAAGACAGCTGATAGAATAGTCTGGCGCTCTCTCTTCCAAACCTCTACACCTCACGGTAGAAGGTAAACGACTAAGAAAGTAAGTAACTGTAAAAAAGATCTGTGGGATGATAGGTTAAACTATTCTATGTCAAATTTCCACCGTAGAGTCCTTTCTGGACAAAAGTGGGGATCAAATAAAGTAGTAATGAGGCGACGATTCGTATTTTTCTATATTTCTCAGTGCAGTACAATACTAGTGCCTTGAGATTTGAGTTGACTGTTTACAATTTTTTTTATTTGATTTATCTAGAGTTCCATACATTTCCCAATACAGTGAAACCTGATCTTTGTGTCTTTCCCATGAGCATCTATTACTCCAGCTTTGTGCTACAGCGCTGGTATGCCGTATTTATGATTCCACATCTCTCAATGCTTTACTTCATAGTGCAGTCTGATTATTGTAAGTGGTATTGATGTTCCCTTTAATAATAATAGACAAATACGGGCCTAAGAGCCAGGGATCTAGATCTTCAAGAATCCCAGAGCCCGCTGGGAGTACAACATCAGACCATCCCTGGATAACACAAGACTGGACTGGAACCGGAAGTTTAGCCGATGGATAGAGTGGCATTCTCTCTGGCAAATATCTACACCCCAAAGTAGAAGAGGAACGACCAAGTAAGCAAGTAAGTTATTCCAGTACAAACATTATTTGTGATATTTCTTTAAATGTACAGCCAACATTTTATAATATCTTCAGATGTGTTCTCACAGTCTTGTCTCCGCTGTTTTGATTTCTTTTCTTCCTGGCGAAGACTTGCGGTCGCAACGTTAAAACTGTTCTTCATCTTTGTACTTTCAAGACGTACATGACTTCTATTGTAAAGTTGTAGTATATTGCATCAAAACAGTGACAGCACTATATCTCACATCATCATTATACTTCCAAGGTGTGTAAATATTATTCTTGCAGAGGTATCCAAATGAAAAGAGGATCGAATCTAATAACAGTATTGCCAAAGGATTTTGGTTTGACCCCTCACAGCAGCACGATAATCTGTTTATGGACTTGGGCTTTTCAATTTTAACCATCCGAGTTGAAGGACTGAAGAATATTTCCACTCTTGCCTTTTCCTTAAATGCGTATTTCAATTTTGCGGTAAGTTTTTATTTTTAATTTTGTTTTGTAATTTACACACTTATGAATAAATCAGTACTATATTATCAACCACTAACAATAAAAATTGTATCCAGCAGTTACGATACAAATTTTATCCAGCAGTTATAATCCAATTTGTATCCAGCAGTTACGATGCAAATTGTATTCAGCAGTTACGATAATAAATTATCTCAATTACTTACAGCATTCCTGTTTAACCCAGTGTTTACACTATCAGCTCATACTTAATTCCTAGAAACGTTTACCGCTCGTGCACTCTAGAGGTATAGATGTGTTTCCTCTACCAAGTAGATCCTATTTAAAGATTATCATAGAAACAAGCCACCAATTGTTTATATAATGGTATTTGTGTGACTGGGTAAAAATGTTCTCATCCAAGCTCCCAACTGTCGTAGATGTGTGACTGGGTAAAAATGTCCCCAGCCAAGCTCCCAACTGTCGTAGATGTGTGGCTAGGTTCAAATATCCCGCCACTGCCCATGCTAACGTACTGTCACAACTCCTAGTCTAGATTGGAGCTTGCTTTTGACTACTATGATTAAGGGACGAATACACCATTCAGACTCACACCACATCAACTGAACGTGTTGTAAATAGCTGCAATGATGGAACAAACATCGCAGTTCAGCTCGCAACATCATATATTATGGGCAAAACACGGGTAACATGGGCAGTGATTCAATATTTACAATGACACCGTATCTACCAGATAACTAATCCACTGTCACCAACTAGCAGATAAGCAGATGTATTGTACAACAAAATAAATTGCTCATGACATCTCCCACAGCCAAACAGTTCCACTTATTATTGTCATTCATACATCGGCTAAACAAGCCAGCAGGAACCACTTAATACACACAACCTGATCGTCTGATAACCAACGTTCACCTGCCCTGTTTAACTCACACACCAGTCTTTCATAGTACGGTACTTTAGACAAGTGAATCGTGAGAATGTACCCACATACCACTGTACTTTAGACATGTGAATCGTGAGAATGTACCCACATACCACTGTACTTAAATGGGAGGATGTACATGAGAATAAGCAGATATACATTTTTATTTCTATTTTTCCTGCTACAGAAGTGTGTAAGAAAGTGTTATTACTATTATTATTATTTCATTTTCCACCAAGAATGTATGGATATAAGCGAGAATGTGTTTATGTAATTTTTTTATTGACGATTGATGACACATTCAAAAATACAGATTACTTATAGACGTTTTGGCCGCATAAGTGAGTGTCGGTATACAGAATTTATTTATTTATTGTTTTGTTTATATTATTTTATTTTATTTTTTATTTATTATGATTATTTTTCTAGTTACTATCTTGTTTATTAAAAAAAAAAACATCATTTTTAATTATGATTGCATACTGTAAATGAATGCTGTTATGTTAACTTTATAATGTTGCATGCCTTTAAATTAATGCTTAAAGTAACATGTGCGAATAAAAGGATATAGTATGCAAAATTAATGAGAGCGAAAGGGCACAATGTTAGACGGGCCTGCACGCCCAATTCTTTACCCTTCGAAAATAAAGTTCGTTCGTTCTCGACCAGTGACCACTTCTTAATTCACGCTTATTCACGCTATAAACAGAACTCATAACATTGTGTTCACTGACAACAAACTGACAGATGACATCTCATACACTACTCTTGTGCCACACTTACACAATATCATGGTTATTCTGAGCTATCAGTCACCTCACAACTATTCAAATAAAGACGCTCCCACTGAAGCAACTATCATAAACGACAATCTATCTTCTAAATACGAACATCTTTGACAAGTATGATAGGTATTTAGATGGGTGTGGCAGTAGAAATATTAACAATACGATCTCCAAAATCTGCTCGTTAAGAAAAGATAGAGCTATATTCACGAATAGGACCAGAAGAAAAGACAACGAATGCTCTGCATATTTTATTGTTGATCAGAATCGATATGCACTCTGGGCAAACCCATAGGTGATCTGTCGCCATCAGAAAATAAGGAAGGGTATGAATGCTAACCGTTTCTGTAGTGCGCTCGTTGTATGCTCGACGGATGCATCCTCTCATACGTTCATCCCTGCTAATCTTCCACGTCCTGCCTTAATGATTCATCGATTGCAATATCATTCTCTAACAGGCGATCACTAATTTATCTTAAGTATTTCTCCCTTATCCATATAAAATGTCCCTACTATGGGTGCTCTCGTAGCTCGTGTGTCAGCTCTCTCGTTGCCGAGCTCCGCAGCATCACCAGGACAGTAGTTCACATTAGTGCTATCTAATCAATCAGGAAGAGTTTATTCTGCATCGCTGTATATCAACTTCTATACGTAATATCTCGACAAAGATAAGAGCTCCAACTTCCCAAATTTGTAAATACTCAACACATATAGCACGAGTGTTATGAATAAATCGCTAAAGAATAACAACAACAGGGCTATATTTTTATTATTAAGTGTTTACACATAAAGGGTTGAAAGAAAGTAAACAGAAGGGTTATAAAAGACAATTCACACATGAAATGTACAAATTTGGTTAACTAAATAAGATAATGAAACTACGTAAATACTGAAATGATGATGAGATTATACAACGTGTTACCACACTGATGATCTTAATCTACAGAGTCCGTAATTCTTTCGAATTGCCCCACTGAATGATAGCATGTGCAGACTAATCAATGTAAATGTATTTTTTTACGGTGTGGGTTATCTCAAATATACGTATTTACTGCTGTAACTATCGCACGAGTAGTAGTTGAGGAAACTTAAAAGGTACTTTGAATATAAACGATTGGAAATGTGTCCAGCGTACATGCACTGTGTGACAGATGTTTCCTGAAACTGAGTGCTGTCTGGTTTCCATGATTTCACTGACTTGACTGGAATTCTTCACGAAATTATCTTCCTGTTGAGTAAGGCTTTGTGCAGCGAGTCTTGATTGAATTTTTTTTTTTTTTCTTAACCAGTGGCACTTGGGCTTTCAGCCCTTCGGCCCAATGACATGTCATTGCGAGGCTGGGGAACGTGAGGACTTCCCTTCCAACCCGGTCAGGAGCTTCGCTCCTTCTCATCCACAGAGGGTTTATCACAGGAGCGTTCAGGTTATTCAGTCAAATTTCCGGCCGTAAACATTTCTTCAAACGCTGACGCCCGGGTTTGAACCATGAACACCTGGTCACCAGTACAACGCCGAAGCCATTACACCAGCGCGGCTTCCGTCTTGATTGAATAAGTTGGCGTTGTGCAATACACGTTTTGAGTAGATGAATTTATTTCATCGACTCACTCGTTGAGTAACTAAACTTAGTTTAGGCAAAACGCTTTTTTAAGTGAGTTGAACTTCATATACAGACAAATCAGCTTGTGAGTTCGTGATGTTGATAGATTAGTAAAAAATATTTGCAAATATGACGTGTACAAGGGGATTGACATAAGTCTTGGGCCTGACCATGAAGGATTCACAGGAGGAAGATGAAACTTGGCACATTTAAAGTTCATCATATTTGCACTGAATGTGTGAAGTACGCATTTGTTTCTTCAATGAGTTTTCCCGCTACGGTGCACGGCGCAATGTACCCTATTAACTGGATCTGCTGCTCCAAAGATTTGACAAAACAATGGAAAAAAAGGAGGCCAGAGCTGTGATAAAATTTCTGATGTTTCAGGGAAAAGCACCTAAAGAAATACACAGGGAGATGGAACCAGTGTTTCGTGATTCTTGTCCTTCATATACTTCTGTAAAAAAACTGGTGTCAACAGTTTAAGTGCGGCCGCTCACATGTTGCTGATCTGCCAAGATCTGGTAGACCAGCCTCAGAGTGCAACGATGAAAATGCAACAAGAGTGAAGAAAATCGTTGACCAGGATCGAGAAATGACAATTGTGGAGATAGCTAGTAGAGTAAAACTAAATGAAAGAACAGTTTATAGAATTTTACACAACAGACTGAACATGAGAAAAGTGTGTGCACGCTTGGTTCCGCGACTGTTGACACGTGAACAGAAGCAAACGAGGGTAAATTGCTGTCAACAGTTGCTCAAAAAGTGTCAGTCAAAAAATTTTTTGGAGACCATGGTGACAGTAGATGAGACTTGGGTACACCATTATGACCGAATCCAAAATTGCCAGCCATGCAATGGAAAACCCCGGGCTCCCCCAACACCTGTCAAGTCGAGAGGAGCGCGCAAGAAATCTGCAGGGAAAAGTGATGCTGACTGTTTTTTTTGGGATTGGCAAATGTTCCTTTTGGAAAGATTATCTGCCTGCGTGGGCAACACAGTTAATGGACAGTAATCGTATGCAGATCTTCTTCTTCACACAAAAAGCTTTAAGAAAAAGGGTTGTGGGACCATGAAATGAGGGAATGTTATGGATAACGCGCACTCAAATTTCGTTCCTTTGAGTCATGTCTACGCGCCTTCTCACATTAGCTCGGTGTTGCCAGAGGTGTGCTAGCATGCCTTCGATTTTGAATATTGTGATTCTTCCAGGCACCCACATATTCTAAACCAGATTTTGGACTGCAATGGGGCCAGACTGTGTGGGGTCTATCTCTCCCAAATCTTTAAAAAAAAACAGCTAAATAGGAAATTCTTTTTGGACATGCGATGAAGAGGTTTTATACTGGCAAAGGTGAGGTGACTGGTTTTTAGTTTGGGGAATAATTAGGTGTCGGTCTAATCCCAAGGTACTTGTAGGGTTCAATGCAGAGTTGATGACAGCTATGTGTGTATTTCAGACGGGTGTGGGCCATTTTGATATTTGTTAAATAAATACACACTAATGCATTAAGTTCTGCGCTCTGGTGGGACATGGCCTTCTTGGTTCAGGCCAATACTGTCGGTGGGCTGACCCTTGGTCCTAACGTGGGGTGGGGGGGGAGACTTTCTTCCTTATTTAGGTAAAGGTTTAAGGTGTTTTTTCGGTTTATATCCTTTGCGATATTGCAGCCATCATAGAAACGTAGGTAAGGGTCTAGGTGTAGAGTCGGACGATTTGACAGCCTAATTCTGTTCACGGGGCGGGTGACGCGGGCTGTGTACAGGACTGGAGGACTGAACACTCATCTTGGATAGTCGTTGTATATTCTTTAGTGGCATTTGATGTTGTTCTTATTTATCTACTGTTGTTCTTTTCCATTTCGTTATTATTTATATTTTTTGACTAAGGTACTGATGAACTTCATTTTTATTGATGGTCATAAGGCTACACCTGATCGTGGGTATCATAGGACAGCATGCATGTGTGGGCTCATGTTTCAGGTCCTGTGAAGGTTGATCCTAATAATCTAGATTAAGGTGTTATTTTGTTATTATTTATCTGTGCAACTACTTTCTTGTACATGGTTTGAACATTTACATTTATTATTATGAGGATTAATTGAAGCGTGAAATGCAACCTTCAAGTTGCCGAATTAGAAGTAATGGGAATAAAAATGATTATTCTAGATTAAGTCGTTAGTTTTCACGTAGTTGTCTGTTACCGGTGACGCGGGGCTATGTCCATGGGGGAGTTGGAGTTTGGGGGGACAGGGGGGGGGGAGGTAAACTGGGGACGGCTTGAGGGTTGGGACGAAGGGGGTGGGGAGCTTGTTATGACTTTTGGATGTGGAGTGCCACCATGCCATGCGGAGCGCTTTGTTAATGGGCAAGCTTGGGGGCGTGCTAGTCAGTGGTTGTAATTGTTGGGCGTGCTGGCGACCAATTGTGCAATACTGCTTAGCCTTCTCGCCTCTTTTGAATTAAATTTGGGAGGAAGGAAAGGGAGGAGGAAAGGGAAAAAAACACGTATGTTTAAACAGAGAAGTTATGTTATTAAACGAACTCCTGCATCGCCAAACTTCGCAGTCCTCAGCGATGACAATATCATGTAATAAAGCAATTTCTTTTTAACGATAACGTTTCACCAAACCTCAAAGATGAGAAAGATTAAAATGAAATACAAGTTACGATTATGGCCGATGACGTTAAAGAATGATGATGGGGCAAAACAGGGGTACACGAAAATAAAAACGACGATGAAAAAATGTAAAAGACGACAAACAAATCTTCTACTTCGTCTTCTTCTTCTTCTTCTCGTTTGCTGTTGTTTAGAAATGTCTACACAAGAAGTCCGGTTCTCTGTATGTATGTTGCTGTGGTTGAAAGTTCTTCAAGACTCCCAAACAGCTTTGTGTGGATGTGCGTCTCTGTGGGCCAATGTTCAGTTCGCAATTGACTAAGCATGTGGCAGTCTTGCAGGATGTGTTCGGCTGTCTGTGCTGCCTGTCCACACGTACATAGGGGTGATGGGACCAATCTCAGTCTGTATAAGTGACTGTTCAGTCTGTTATGTCCTGTTCTAATACGGAACAGGATCACCTGTTTTGCTCGATCAAGATAGTGATAGTTGTCTCTTTGTTGGTCAATTTTCCTGATGGCCTTGATAAGGATCTTCTTTTCCTGGAATGTGATTGTTTGTTCTTTTTGTTCCTGTGTTGCTCCCTCTTTTGCTAACGTATCTGCTCTCTCATTTCCTGGTATGCCACAGTGTGGTGGTATCCACTGTAGCACTACCCTTCTTTTGATATTTATTTCGCATAGGACTTTGTTTAATTGTAGCAGTTTATCACTGTTGAGGGCTTGCAGAACTGACATTGCATCGGTAAGGAATACAACCTGCTGACATTGGCTTATTGTGTTATTTATTATTCCTGCAGCAATGCTTAAGGCCTGTACTTCAGCAGCGTAGTTTGAACAGAATATTCCAGTAGGTGAACAGGTGGATTCGTTTTCTTTGTCTGGATAGACCACATAAACTCCTGCGCCTCCGTTCTTCACTGCTCTGGTTGCAGATCCATCAGTATATACTTGGATCCATGCTTCTCTGGGGTATAGTTCTTCAATCATGTCACATGCTGCTATTTTCCTTTGGAGAGTATTTAGCTCTCCCATGGGGCAGGTGGTAGTTATGGAGGTCTTAATGCTGAAATTTTGATGTTGTTCCCATGGGGTTGGGAGGAGTGTGGGAGTTATTTCCTTAGTGATGTCTGGTAGTTCATCCTTGTATGTTCTAATTAGTTTTTTGGACCGATGCACAAAACTGCTTCTCTTCAACCTCACACTGGCTAAATCTCCAAATCTAGTTTTCATTGGATTTGCGGGCATGTTCTTGTACTTTTCTGCTTGGATCAGGGTCTTAGTGTCTCGTCTGTATAATAAAGGTGGAATGCCTGTGATTTTTTCCATTTCATTTATTGGTGTGGTCTTCATGGCACCCGTGATCAGCCGAAGCGCTTGATTTTGTACCTTATCTAAGGCTTGTAGGTGTGATTTGGCTGCTGTAGACCATGCTGCTGGTCCGTACTCTAATATAGGTCTTATTGCACTTGTATACACTTTCTTTAGTGTTGTTTCGTTAGCTCCCCAACTTGATCCAGCTATTTTCCTCAGTATGGACAGTTTTCTTCTCGCTTTGGCGTCTGTTCTCTCGATGTGGTGCCTCCATGTCATTCTCTTATTTAATGTAATGCCCAAGTACACCGGTTCCTCGTCTGTTCGGACATGTATATTTCCAAGTCGTATCTCTCCTGCTTTGTCTTTGTTGGAGAGCGTGAAAAGTGTTGTTGAGGATTTAATACGACATGTTAATACGACAAACAAATAGGACCACTTTATCACAGTATGGTATATATACGTCTTGTGTTTTGTACACTAATACACTAAAGGTTCACGAATCAAGGATGGTCTGGCAAGCAACACAAGTGAACCACATAGAAAGGTGTCAGTGTCGTAATCAGATATGTTTGAAAGTTAATTATGGTCCAGTCTGAGTAGAGTGGATAGTGATAAATACGTGAGAAATAAAGGTGTGAGAATAGATTTCACGGGTGAATAGTTTAAGAAGATCTGTCTCTGGAATGAGTAGTTTTCTCTAGTCTAGCCTATCTATACGACTATAATTTAGTACAAGACAATCTTTCCCTCCTTATACATGTAAATATAAGTTTAACTACACACACACACAACTATGTGACAACAAGAAACACAAACGTGAAAAACTCTAATTAATTGGGTAAAGGTCTGACTGTTAAGTCCTTTTTGCGCGTGGGAGTTAAGTGTGTGAGACTTTCACATACCAGTCTAGCTTTGATAGACGCACATGTGAGCGCATCTGATATAGATGTACTTTTTAAAATAGTTATCCGTACTTTTCTGCATCATCATTGAATGCAGGTGACGCACTTTTGTTGCGTCGATTTGTTGCTATACAAATCATACCCTTGGGGCATTGTAATAATTCGGTCCTCGTTATGGACTCATATTTTCTGGTGTTCTATCTCTAAAGTAAAGAGAAGACCCATACTTTCGAATATATTGAAGTACTCAAGAGTTTTGTTCCTGAGGGATTGTTCCAGGAATTAGTTACCTTTATAATTATTGCCAGTTAGCGGTACGTTTCAAGGAAATTAACTACAACAGAACGCAAATATTCTGTGCTGGACAAAGAACTGTTGGCCATGGTTTGGGCCATCCTCAAGTTACAGAGATCCTTACTCGGCGCACATTTGTTTCGTGGAAACTGATCAACGTGCCCTTACGGCTCTCCAGAACAAAGACCTTAAGAGCTCAAGATCAACCCGCTACGCTATAGCATTGTAACCCTTTCACTTTACAATACGAGCTTTTTGAGGTTCTGAAAATGTGATGGCCGATATTTTGTCTCGTTGCCCACAAGACTCTACCGAGCCTCTGCACGCTTCAATTTGCGACACCACTACGTTACCCAGTCATCACTGAAAAATGGTTGATTGTGAACAATGACGCCACGTGATACTTTACTTTTTCCAGCCATGAGCTCACTATTGTATATGACGTCACAATATTCGAACCATTTGTGTACTATATTTTAAACATACTTAACAGCATCACATTTTTTCTTTTTCTTTTAGTGATTCTCAATTTAATTAACTATAAGTACCTTGGTTGGTTCAACATTGACTATTGTGCTAGTTTCAATCGATTCAATCGAAAACAAAAATGACTTATACTGATCTTATTTAACGTGTGAATAATTTCATAACATTTGACTTTCAAAGATACACATATATTTCCGTCACTATTTGTGCGTTTCTATGACAATCTTACTTGCCCACTTGGTGATTTCATGACACTTGTAATTAATTTAATTGTAGATTAATTACTAACATTTTAATATTCCATGAACAATGTGGGACACTTATAACAGTAATTTTAACTTCATAAGTTCAGTATTTTCGATACTCTATTGCATCTCACCTCAATTATTATATGATCGCGCATCATTGGCGCTTGATATTTTTTGCACATAGATATAATTTATGTGGCCATGTTAGCATACTTTCTTAAGCTGTGTAGCTGATTCTTCCTACACCCTCTTTGGACTGTGTTGTTTCATTCGAGTGTGTTATTTTGCGCATTGATTTTATTTAATTGTTACCCATTCTTACATTTAAACGCATACATACTTACATTACTCAGTTTAATTTTGGTCATTGATTTTTCTTTTCGCATCTTCTTTGATTGCTGTTACCATTAGTCACCATTTCTTTTCATTCTTCGCTACTATTATTTCATTATCTCATTTCATTTGCCACTTCTTAATTTGTATTTGGTACATTTTTGGTACAATATGTGTCATTTCTTCTGTTTGAGTTTGGAATTTGTTTTCCTTTTCCACACTTCATCCCACTTACTATCTCATTATATTGACTTAACATTAATTTTGTTTGAAAGATTATTGTAAAATGGACTTTGATTGACTTCTCCGGTATATTTTTTAAAACAAAAAAGCTCCGCTTTTTTTCCGGGGGGCGATGTATATTGCTAAGATCTTTTTGCGCGTGGGAGTTAAGTGTGTGAGACTTTCACATACCAGTCTAGTTTTGATAGACGCACATGTGAGCGCATCTGATATGGATGTACTTTTTTAATTAGTTATGCGTACTTTTCTGCATCATCATTGAATGCAGGTGACGCACTTTTGTTGCGCAGATTTGTTGCTATACAAATCATACCCTTGAGGCATTGTAATAATTCGGTCCTCGTTGATGGACGCATATTTTCTGGTGTTCTATCTCTAAAGTAAAGAGAAGACCCATACTTACGAATATATTGAAGTACTCAAGAGTTTTGTTCCTGAGGGATTGTTCCAGGAATTCGTTACCTTTATAATTATTGCCAGTTATCGGCACGTTTCACGGTCTATCGCCTCAAAGACCCAGGGCCCTATTTGTCAAGGCAGGACTTTCATTGTATCTGTCCCGATCAATGGCTAGTGCGTCTCTCTGAACATTAGGAGCGAATATATGTATTAAAATAAGCTGCAATTCAATTCAATGAATTTTATCCGAAGTGTTCAGGACGTGTGACCTTGTCTTTATTATAACTGGCATCGTCAGTCAAAGGCCATATCGAAAATGATGTATATTCTACAACGAAACTATGATTCCATGTACTGTTACTACTTACCTGTGAAGTGGAATGTCCAAGTCTCGTTCTGAATAAAATGATGTCGATAATGTTACTTACGAGTCCAGCCTGCTTGACTTACCCTTCGTTGTTGTTACGTGATACATCATTGCCGGTGGTGTCAGCCAACATAATACCACCCCAAACACATACTCAAATCACGAGTTAACACTGACCAACACACACAGTTAAGTTTCTTTTGTTGTTTATTATCATTAAACTTGACAACACCAAATATCTAAAGAAAGATAAAATAAAATCAGATTTACATACATAGGTCCATAACAAAATACATGTGCCCTCCCCTTGAGAGAAAAAGGACCCGACAAGTTAATAACCCCAAAGGTCAAAGGTCAGCACTATGTTATAGCATAGACAGTAAAGGAAAACCAAAGTTCCTACTAATGCTACCCAGTAAAGTAAACAATTTTTTAAGCAAAATAAACAAGGTTGGTACAATACTTATAACAAAGAAAAATATTCACTCTCTCTGTCATACTCTCTCTCTCTCTCTCTCTCTCTCTCTCTCTGTTATACAGTGACCACCCAATCACGCTTACCTATTCTTGGTGATATCCCTTTGGAATTACAATGGTTAGTGAATATACAACATGTCAGGGGTATTTTCCAAATTGACCCCAGTCCATCCTCTATAACAAATAAGATTTTATGAGGGGACGCCAAATTTGGTGGTTTATTCCTGGATGAACAAATGTCACCTCGAATAGTTAGTGTAGAAACCGAGATCTTGTGTTCAAAATAAACAGTAGATAATACTTCCAGTATTTGGAAACATCTGGTTGCCAAAACTGTTACAATTTATAAATGATAGTAATCCTATCGGCTCGCTCTATGGTGAATGCCGATTATGAAACAGCGTAACTCTTCTAGATAAAGCCCACTTGTATACGACTGTCAAAAGTCCGGAGAAATGTTATTGGTTTCACAACCCAGTGCGCTGATAAAAATTGAACAAATAATTTCTGGGTTATATAAGTCCAGTTAAATTTACCATTTAAACTGTTACTTTGTCTCTTTGGCCAATCCTGTTCACAAATTAACTTGAGGACTTGTAAGCCAAGAAGAAGACAACATTAACCAATCAGTAAATGAAGACAAAGACCCCTGGCCGCTCTTGTGATCAGGTCTGCTTAAGAATAAAGAAACATTATAGAAAAATGTTACTTTTATATATCTACATATATGCACACGGAATGGACAAAGACGATCTCTTATCCACTCCGTCAGTCCTGATTAAAGTTAACCGGCACACGGTGTCTTTAGCCTATCCTATCGCGCGTCGCTTAGCGAGTGCAGGATTGGTTGATGTATGCAGCCTTTCCCCTCCTGCCCCCGGTCAACGATCAGCGTACAATGTCAATTATTATTTAATTGTCCGTACGCGCACTTACATAAATATCGCCTGTCGTTAAAAGCTAGTAAATTGTCGGCGACTATTTGTCATCGTATGGTATTAAATAATAGTCACTTACTATAAATACCCAAAATGAAATATAACGTGAATTTTTTGTCCCTATCAGTCGCGCCTAGCAAGTTAATTAGTCAACTAAAATGTCTCTTCTTGTGTGAGAAAGCGGGTGGTAAAATTAACATTAAAACTGAACAACTGGTAAAAAAATAGCTACGCGTTATTTTTCATTGGTCTTAACAGCTAGAACGTTAAGTGAGTTATAATCGTAAAAGCTGTAACACTTTAACACTTAAGCACTAATTTCTATTACCAGATTACAGTATGAAAAGATCCCCACGTATGCTATTAACACATTTTGCGAAATGGTTCTAGCTACTGCGTGCTTAGACTATCTGAAATTTTCTGAGTGACGACTGATAGCTGGTTTAGGAAGACACAGTTTATATATCATCATAGTTATCTGATCTATAGTTGATGCTAATTTTCACACTATTGTGCATAGCAGAGAACCAGAAACCTAAGTTCCCCAGATAAAAGGCTTTCACGGTCGCTCTGTCGGGCGTTGCTAATCGACATCAGAGACTTAAGACCGTGTAACGGGTTCTCTGGAGATCACAGAGTTAAATCCCCCTATGTATACGAACATCAAAGGCTACTCGGGGAAATTTTTGTGTCCGAGCGTCTCACTTAAAAAGGTCCGGTGTTTTTCCGCGTGTGGTCTTTCAGGTATCCGATGATTGCCAGATCAGCTCGCGTGAGAAACGTGATAAACAAACCCGATTCGCTTCTCGCTATGACTGGCAGGTCACGAAGTGGGTAAACAACTTCGTTTGTTTATGGTCAAGGAAAAGAGGCGTAGATTAAAAAGTGAGTAAACACAGGCTGTAAATGCATGGTTGCTAGCAAATCAAAGAACGCTACGATGTCACGAAAGACTTTCAGATACTGTAGGATATATTTCCATTATACGTCACAGTCAGGAACATTGGTGTCACGTTCACTGTCTTTAGGCATGAGCTGGGAAAAGGACAAGGCGCGTTGATAACAATTACAAGAATAAGGAGAACTCAAAGTCGACAAAGTGCAGAAGGGCCCCACAACAGTATATTAAAAGTATTGCATAAGACTGATACAGTTTAATTTTAAATTGGGGATTCTCAAACATGTGACGACATGCCAATTTGTTGCATAACTGTCTCAACCCCAAATGTTTATACATTTTCACACGTGTTCTATTGTAAAAAGAAACATTTAATGTCTATGTAAATAGTACGCAAACCTATTCACAGAAGAAATGAGGGATGTTAATACAGGTCAATTCTGTACACAATGGTGAGAAATCAAGCTCGGGTTCCTGGCTAGAGTAAAATGTAAGATCGTAGTCGATCCGAGCGAATCTTACATGACAATAACCTCCAGCATGAGAATGTAAATACAGGCAGTTACTGCAGTTCTGAGGTGTCTTTTTCATACTCCGTCTACTAAGGCAGTTATTATGTCAGACTCTCAGTCCATACTTGGGAAGGTTCAGCATGGATGGCTGCAACTTCTATAGAAGTTGTGAATTTTCAGTAGCTGGTGTGGATGTGTGGATGTACTGTCATGGTTATGTAGACCTACGCGATAATCAGAGACCTGGCATACTAGCCCCAAGATCACCCACAGTCGGGACACTTGCTGTGGATAAGGAAGAGATACTGAGGACAATTAATGATCGCCTGTTAGAGAACAATACTGCATTAGATAAATCAACAAGGCTAAGATTGCTGGAATTTGGAATCAAACATAAGTTTAGTAGGGACGTATTAGAAGATGCATGCGTCGTGTATACAACCAGCGTGCAACAAGAACAGTTAACATTCATACCCTTCAACAGATGCTGAGGAAGACTGAGCACCTATGGGTTTGTCCGAGTGCAGTGATGTTGATTTTGTTCAACAATAACAATAACAATTTTGTAGAAGTGGTTCGTTAGGAAACGCAAGGTCAGTTAGATATACAAACACAGCTTTAGTTAGCCAAGTCGGAAAGACTCTCATGGAATGGATAAGTGTTTGAAACTTCGCTATACTAGGTGAAGTTTTAAGAGACTGAGTGGCCAGTTACAGCCCTTACTGTATGTTTTTTCTAAAACTTTAAAGCAACTTCAAGTACCCACTTTGCAACTGGCTGGAACTACGATTGAACTTTATTGAAAAATCATGTGGCAAATTTGACAGTAGCGAATACGGATACAAATATGACTACTTGCGTCAAACTATATGCATTATTACATATGCAAATTAAGAGAACAAAAATATATCAATACATCGTAGATTGATATTTACGTTTTCAAAAATGGTAAAAACATCTAGGTTCGTCTACACTGTGGATGTCGGCCATCGGTCCATCTTGCCTACTGATATATCCCAAGGCATCATTTGGTAGATAACTAGGTGAGACGGAGAAAACATTTTAATTTAGGTTAATTTCGGACAAGTCCTCTACCGCCGACACTTAATAGCGCAGCGTTCTCACGTTTAAACGTACTTTCATAACATTTTCAAAAATCCCGCAAGTTAGATGACTAAAATTCTCTTTCTTCGTGAACTGTGCCAGATAGAAAACGATATTTTCTTTGAATGGAAGATAACATTCGGCCAAATATTTAGTTTTGATTTTACATCTCTCGGTTGATAGGGTTTCATGAAGTAGATCATGCGTCAGAGATACAATTTACACATAGACTGGACTTGTACCAAATTCCAGTTACCCCGAAACCTGAAAATAGACATGATTTTACCAAAGTAAATTGTTAGTAAGCTAAGAGTGTCTAAAGTAGATCAGTGCTGCTCCTGGGTTGCCGACCACTGGTGTCTTTTGTTATTAGAAAAAAAAGAAGAGAAACGGAGAGAGAGAGAGAGAGAGAGAGAGAGAGAGAGAGAGAGAGAGAGAGAGAGAGAGAGAGAGAGAGAGAGAGAGAGAGAGAGAGAGAGAGAGAGAGAGAGAGAGGAGGTGATGAAACAGAATAATGATTTGATGAATGCATACTGAGATATGTAGTGGGGACGCTGGATATGGCTAAGGGAGAGATACTTAGAATAGTTAATGATTGCCTGTTAGAGAATGTCACTACAATAGATGAATCATTAAGGTTATGACTGTTGGAATTTGGCATTAAACGTTAAGGCTAGCTGAGATGGACGTATGAGAGGATGCACCCGTCGTGAATACAAACAGCGAGCGACAGGAACATTTATTATTCACACTCTTCGACATATACGGATGGAGACCTATGGGTTTGCCTGGAGTACAATGATGTCGATTCTGTTTAACAATAGTAATAAAATTAGCAATGTAGTTACTGTAGTTTACACGTATTGTTTTATAAGCTGTGTATTTCGACTAACCGAGGCAATGATTAAAACAAAACAAAACTGTATATATTTCCTTTTGTTCCCTATTAGGCGTACTCGTGTCAAAAGTCTGCTTTACCTGCTATAACTTCTGAAGGCCCGCCAAAGGCTCCTGTGCTGTTTGTCAGCTTTAGCTTGAAAAAGCCCTCACCTCCGCCATTATACATTAAGTATCCTGGTATATACGACATAATATATGCATTTGACTTTAACAGTAAGTACAGTGATAAGAGTCCGAGGCGTATAACATATTTGATTGTAAGGATCTGTGTTTAAAACATGTTAGCTGTCGTAGAAGCCATTTACAGTCTTGTAATTTAAAATAAGTTGCGTTTTTTAATTCATCATCATCTCATCTCAACCCGTAACCCGTCATGGGTCGTAGGGGTGCCATGGTGGAAGCATCAGCAGACAGGGTCCTCCACTGCTCGCTATCCTCAGCAATGCGTACAAGTGTGAAAAAACCGTGTCCTGCCCATTCTTTGATGTTATCAGCCCAGGATTTTCTTTGTCTTCCTCTTCTCCGTTTACCTTCGACTGTTCCCTGGAGAATCATTTTCGAAAGGGAGTCATTCGGCCTCCAATTGATATGGTTGTTTTATAATCATAAAGAGCCTCCTGCATAATATGTTCTAGATATATATTAAAGAGCACTGGGGACAGGATACATCCCTGGCGAACTCCTACAGTTGTTTTGAAAAATTCTCCAATGTAATTGCTTGCAAAAACAGCACTGCTTGCGTCCTTGTATAGTGCTTCAATGATATCTATGATGTTGGTATCAAAATTGAATTTTCTCATTATTTGCCATAAGCCTTCATGCCAGACTCGATCGAAGGCTTTTGTGAAATCGATGAAGTTATGGTATAAATCGTGTTGGTGCTGGAGATGTTTTTCGATCAGTAATCTAATATTGAAGATTTGTTCTGAGGTACTTCTTTTTGGTCTAAAGCCAGCCTGTTCCTCGGACAAGATTTCTTCTGATTTCTGTTTTATTCTGTTCAAAAGTATCCTCAACATCACTTTACTTGGATAATAAGGCTAATGGTTCTGTAGTTATTGCACATTTTTAGATTTCCTTTCTTTGGAAGCGGTATTAACTAATGACTGCGTCCACTCTTTTGGCCCCTTTTTTGTGTTCCGTATCTTCTGGCAAATTGTTGTCATGATTTTTACTATATCTGGTCCTCCATATTTCAAGAGCTCTGCTGGGATATTATCCAAACCCGGTGACTTCCCTCCTTTCAGCGAACATATAGCCTCTTCCACTTTAATTAGATCAATAAAAAAGCAGGTATAGGTAAAATATTCAATAGGTTGTGACCCTTTCACGATTCACACCGATAGAGAGGCATTGATATCCTTTAAATGCTCAATGGTTCGATTCCCGTCTAAACCTAGAGTTTTAATTACTTTTTAGTTTTCTAGTATTCTCGTCCTTTCTGCCTTAGTAGTGCATTCTGTTTATCTACATGTTTGTATTTATTTAGTACTCACACGCCTTGCAGTACCTTCTTTTTCAATAAGAGTTGTTTGTATTGCATGTGGGAGTGTGTTTTACTTAGTCAGTTAGCTTCAATATGGTATATGGGTGTCACGCTTTGCTTGGAATTGTCTGCATTTTAGTCTGATTGGCCTGTCTGTTTTCTTTCTATATATTTCTCGACCGCCCACCTTTTCGGTCATTTGTTGCTCTAATAGCTTATATTCTCTCTTTGATTCTGTCAATCTTGCAAGAGCCAAGTTTAGGCCCACCTTTTTGCACGTGCAACTAGTGGCATTATGTCTAAATCTTTTATGTAGAGATTCCTGGGGAAATCGGCATGTCCCCTGACCCTTTGGTGGGGAACACAGGGGATTTCGCTGTCCTTTTATTTCTTGTCGTCTTTCGGTTGTCAGCCCGACCACAGATAGCTCGAAGCATGGGGAAGAGCATTCTAACGTTACGCCACTTACGTTTTATCTCGTGCACGTGCAGAAACATCTTGGCGATTTCGCATTGCATTTAAGAACTTAGTTCCCTTCATTCGGTACCATTTGTCTCGAGGATTCCTTACTGCCTGGATAATCATTTTAGGTTGAGAGCCTATAACCAGCTTTATTGTGCGGAGATTGAATTCGTTTTGCTCGGTAAGCACACAAAATTTGTTTAAAATCTATTTACTGGGGAGCTGAGTTAGTTTATAATATATCTCATACTTAAGGTAAAGAAAGTTTTGTGTGTGATCTGGGCGTTCTAATTTTAGTAAGCACTATACCAGTTTTAACTCCGCGGAAGAAGTACGACCAAGACAGTATATATATATATATATATATATATATATATATATATATATATATATATATATATATATATATATATATATATATATATATATATATATATATATATATATATATATATATATATATATATATATATATATATATATATATATATATATATATATATATATATATATATATATATATATATATATATATATATATATATATATATATATATATATATATATATATATATATAAGACCGAGAAATATTCTTTTTGACAGAAGAGAGAGAGAGAGAGAGTCAAATGTATATCATTTTTTTCCACAATGTTTCCCATTTTGACTATGTGTGGAATTAATTCTGTATAGAGTTTGTATTATTCGTTTGTTTTTAGCGTGTTATCAGCGCACGTTAATTTATTTACACATTCGTGGAATAAATGGCTACTCTGGTCTTGCCTAGAGAATGTGTGAGCCTGTGAGTGTGTGAAAAAGCGGGGGGGGGAGCAGTTAAGCTCGCCAGCGTAAGCGGAGAGTCATGTATGGCTGAACGTACCTGTATGCACGTTTAGGCTGATCAGAGCAGAGGGGTTAAGGCGGTGGGGTGTGTGATTTTTGTAACGTAGAAGAGAAGGTGAGGTGTGGTTGGGCTGATGAAAGATTGTACTTTCGTTTGTTAGTAAACATTAGACCTGACTGGAAAAATTGTTAACGATATGTGTGACACTATTGTTTTTTTCAGAGTGGTCAACAGCCTGTAACTTAGTGCTCTCTATTACCCTCATAGGGAGCCCTTACATCGACGAACATCTACGGCAACTACGTGTAGCCACCTGTTGGTTTATCGTCTGTGCAACCGGGTGGTTGCCTTTGCCATCAAATTGTCGGGCAATATCACCCGGCCCATTGAGGCCCAGGCAACTTGGAGTCAAAGCTCACAGCCTTTAGCGAAATTAACCCTCCAGACAGACAGGCTGCCACCTTTTGCCAACGTCTTGTGTACGCATTACTGCCCAACCCATTGACAGCCCGTAAACCAGGAGTATAGTGGAGGATTGTCCAGGTTTCTTCACCTCGCCAATATTAATCACCTGCTGGAAGCTTAAACCATCTTTAGCCACCAAATAGAGGCGATTCCCCTGGTAGCCCTTTGCTATATTCATTGTCAGTGTCTGGAACTTATCTCCACAACATGTGGCAATTTATATTAGTGGTGTAGTAGGGTGGCTGTTTTACTGTGATTGTGATTTTGGCCTTCAGAGATTGTGAAGGCTTACTTATTTCTATGTTGATGTTGTGGTCGTTTTTTTTTTCTCTTGTGTTTAATAAATATATAAATATCTATTGTGGTCAGGACCTCTTCTTATATAACTGTCACTTTATGTCGTGATATATGTTCTTTCTGCTTTAGAATTATTCTATTCTCTTCGGCATCTTCCTTGCCTTGTATTTGAAATATTTTGTTCAGAGACGCAGCTGAAGTAATATGCCTTTACTGTAGATCAGATGGCCGACTGGTAACCTTGCAATGCTGAAGGCGAAAATAAAAGTCAGAATGGTCACTATAAGAGACTTTTTCACCAATTCCACTGCCATCGTCGCTTAAAGTCAATAGGAGCTCCAGAGCTTGATGAACTGCGCCACTCAAGCATGCAAGAACTTTGGCCTTCCGATAGGTCTAACGAAATCAAATGTGCTGGTTCAGGATATGGATGTTGCATTACTTAATTCAATCGATAACTATGAATTATCAGTGGTGCATAACTTTACATACAAGAGGCCTACATTGACTGAAGACCTCTCTCTGGACACATAAATTGACAGCCGCTTCAGCAAAGCAGTAACAGTCTTTGCCCTCCTTACAAAGCATGTTAGGGGAATCTCCAAACTGACAATGAAGACTAAAGCTCTATTATACAGTACCCTGCATCCCTAACATGCTTCTATACGGCAGCGAGATATGGACAACCTATCTTCTTCTTCTTTGATCCATAACCACCAACCGTCAACGCAGTCAGCGGCCATCACGCCTGGTGGCGTCTTGTAGGGCAGCAACAAATTGATTCCACTTTGCTCGGTCGGCGGCCATCCTTCGTACAGTGCCCCAACTGTGGTTCATTCTTTGTATCTCAGCTTTCACAGTTCTCCGCCAAGTTGTTTTTGGTCGACCTCTCTTTCGCTTTCCCTCTGCGGTCCATAGCATAGCTGTTCTTGTGATGGTATCAGGGTCCCTTCTGAGGACGTGGCCAACCCAACTCCAGCGTCTGCCAGTTATGAAGGTGTGCATGTCCTCCTGGTTACTCCGAATAAGTAGTTCTTGGTTGCTGATGGTGTTTGGCCAAAAGATTTGGAGAATTGTCCTTAGGCAGATTGTGTGGAAGGAGGACAGTTTCGACATTTCCTTCTCTGTTACTCTCCAACATTCCGCACCATAGAGAAGCACATAAAGTACACAGCTATCATACAGTCTTAGTTTGGTGTTTGTGCTGTACTGGGAAGACTTCCAAAGGTTGTTGAGAACAGCAAAGGCTGTTCTCGCTTTATTCATTCTGTTGTTAATGTCCTTGCTTGTTCCTCCGTCAGGTGTTACTATGCTTCCTAGGTAAGTAAATGTGTCTGTCTGTTCTAACGTCTGGTTCCTTACTGTTATTGGCTCAGGATTGCCCACATTTAGTGTCATGACCTCTGTCTTCTTCAAATTGATGTTCAGGCTAACCTGCTGGCCATACTTATTTAGTCTATCGGTTTTGTCTTGAATGTGTTGATGTGAATGCGCGAGTAGTGCAATGTCATCTGCATATTCCAAATCTTCCAGCGTAGAAAACGTTGTCCATCTAATTCCTCTTGGACTGCCTTCTGTTGTCTGGCGCATCACCCAATCTATGACGGTCAAAAATAATGTTGTTGATATGGGGCATCCCTGTCGTACTCCTGTTTTCACTTCGAAAGTTACATTACTCGATCCAACACTGCACGTAAAGTTAGAATAGAGGCTTTTTATAATGGAAACAATGCGGCTGGGAATTCCATAAGCCCTCAGAATTTTCCATAGGCTGTCTCTGTGTCAGCTGTCGAATGCCTTTTCAAAATCAACAAAGTTAATGTACAGCTGTCTCTGCCATTCTGAGCACTGCTCTATAATGTTCCTGAGGGCAAATATATGATCTGCACATCTTCTGTTCTTTCTGAAGCCCGCTTGTTCTTTCCTCAGTTTATGGTCAACTGCTTTTGAAATTCTCTGGATGATTACCCTGCCTAGTATTTTGCTGGGAACTGAGAGGAGGGTAATTCCTCTCCAGTTGTTCCAGTCTGCAAGGTCGCCCTTCTAGGGCAATTTGACAATTATTCCTTTACTCCACTCTGTTGGTGTTGTCTCAGTTTCCCAGACTTGTGCAAATAGTGGTTCTAATAGTTCTGCTGCTAGTTCAGGGTCTGTCTTGAATAGCTCAGCATTTAGATTGTCGTGACCAGGCGCTTTTCCATTTTTTGCAGTTTAATAGCTGTGATAATTTCTTCTTTTCGTGGAATGTCTGTATTTACGTCTAAGTCGCTTTCAGCCTCAGGAACATTCAGCTGAGTCTCTGGTGGTTCCTTATTCAGTGTTTCTCTGAAGTGCTCTGCCCATCTTGTTTCCTGCCCCTGTGCTGTGGTGATGAGATTTCCTTGCTTGTCTCTTGCTAACATTATGTTGTTTGCACCTCGTTTTCCACTGATAGCTTTAGTTATTTTATAAACTGTGCTTTGTTCATTTCTCTGTGCTGCCTCTTCTGCCTGTCTTGCAAGGTCATTCAGAAATGTCTTTTTGTTAGCACGGGTTTGACGCTTTACTTCCTTGTCCAGCTGACTGTACTGTTCATTATATATTGCCTTTAACCTCAGAGAATTAGCTTCTGTTTTCTTTCTTTTCATTTCCTTTCTTTTCGCTATGGTGTTTAGCGTTTCTGGTGTTATCCAGTCTTGGCTCTTTCTTTCCTGGAATCCCAAGCATGACTTGCTGCTTTCTTTGTATATTGTTGAGATGGTGTTGAATTTCTGGTCGACATAATCGGTCTCTGTTCTTTCCTGGCTTTTGGTAATCAGATATTGTCTCTTTACGTCGACCACGAACGCTTTTCTGGTGAGGGGATCCTTAAGTTTCGTGATGTTATATCTTTTCTGTTTGACTGCAACTGGTCCAGCAGCTCTGAGTTTCACCTTCAGTCTTGCTACTACTAGGTGATAATCACTTCCCACATCTGCGCCTCTTCTTACTTTCACGTCTTGTAGTGCATGTCTCCATCTGTCATTCATCATTATGTGATCTATCTGGTTTTTGTCTCGTCCGTTTGGTGATTCCCATGTTAACTTGTGCACTTCTTTGTGTTGAAAAAGTGTTCCTCCAATGACCAGGTTGTTAATACTGCAGAAGCTTATTAATTTGTCCCCATTCTCATTTACTGTTCCACTGCCGCATTTCCCCATTACTCTTTCGTTATAATTATTGTGTGTTCCAACTTTCGCATTTAGGTCTCCCATTACTATAATAAGATCGTACCTGGGTACAGTTTCCATTTCCTTTTGTACCTGTTGATAGAACTCGTCCTTAATCTCTTCGTCGCTGTCATTTGTTGGTGCATAGCATTGTATAATTGTGGTGTTGGTGAATCTCCCTCTCAGTCTTGCTCTTATTAGTCTGTTGTTAATGGGTTTCCATTCCAGTAGAGACCTTTCCATTCCTTTCTTAAGGATAATGGCTACACCTTCGTTGCGCTGACCATCATCTCTACCATAATAAAGTACTGTTTCCCCTGTAGCTGTTTTTATTCTCCCCATCCATGTCCATCTGCTCTCGCTTATTCCCAGGATATGTAGTTTGTAATTCCTCATCCCTGCTGTGATCTGTCTCAGCTTTCCTGCCTCATTCATAGTTCTAACATTCCAAAAACCAATTCTGGTTTCGTGTTTTGCGGTCAGGGCATCCGTTTTTATGCCAGTGGCTTCCTTCCGGCTTTCACCACTGTCAGTCATACGAGCCTGAGACTCCGGATGTCCGTCCCGCATCAAAGTTTTTTCTTTTATTGCAGTTTCCGTAACATGTGCGATTTTTTACACAGACAGGGGTGTCGGCCCTGTGCTAAAACCCCCAACCTGGAGAACCAGGGTACCAGCTTTTGTCTGACCCCTACCCACACAGATCAGTCCAGCTTGGTTGAACCTACCAGGAGTAAAACTCCCACTGGCATAGCTCTGGGGATTGTCAGGGTACACACGCTGCCATACCGCTACAAGGTATAGGTACCGTTGATGGCAGGGACAACCTATGCTACGCAAGAAAGAAGGCACAAAAGTTCCATCTATGATTTCCATCATTGGTATGTCGTAGAGGTAGGATATGATAAATGTCGTAGGTGCTATCACGTGCAAGCCTTCACAGCATGTATACATTGCGCAGACTAGGTTGACTTGGCACAGTTCGGCGCATGGAAGATGGTCGCATTTACAGAGACATTTCTACAGAGGACATCAAATGGCAAAAGAACAGTCGGGCGACCGCAGCTGACGTTCAAAGATGTATGCAAGAGAGACATGAAGGCACTGGATATAAATCGTGGAGTGTGAACGGTGGTTTGGTTGTGATAGAGAGAAAGAATGTAGAAAAATGGTTTGAGAGATAGGGATGGGTTTGGTTACAGATTATTTGTCGTTGATGAAGGGAGATAAGATGTGTAAGGTTAGGCTTTGTCTTAAGGGAAGTAACTTAGAATTAAGTCCCTTACAGGTTTGAGTGAGTTGAGAAAAAAAAAGTATGCACGAGAAAGTCGAGATGCGTAAACACATGTTAGGCGTGAACGAAGAATGTTGGAACGGGTTTTGACAGAGTCTGGTTTGAGACGCTCTAGGCGTAGGCAGGGAAAGATGTTTCTCTCAAGTGTGTAGTTAGATATTGAACGTGCAGCGTAAGATTTGATATTGTTGTATAAGATATATTCGGAGCACCAAAGTGTTTGTGTAAGAAAAAGTGTATTTCAAATGAAGAAACAAAACCAGGTACGTTTTGACATTTTGATTTATAACTAGCGTATGTAGCTCAGCAGACCAGGTCTGAGCAGAGGACAGTAAACAGATGAAATCTTGGTAAAAGTGACAGCCCTGGCGGTTAAGGCCAGTTTCTCGTATAGAGATATAACAAGAAACATGGGAAAAGAAACATAAAATAAATAAGCAGTACAGAAGAACGACAGGAAGTTCTGTCTGAATAAATATATGACAGGTTCTATAGCTGGGACAAGTAATAGTAAGAAGACAAGCAAATGTATGTGAAAAATGGATACTGAGATTGTTTGAAACTGAAGATTGTATTTTGCAAGACTGCCAACCTTGAAGAGAAAGGTTGGGCATACCATTTTTACTCAGTTATCAACGTATGTTAATAAAGTTCCACCATTGATATTTTCACTGCTGTTTTGAGTGGTATCGATTGATAAACAGTGGGTATGGAGAAAAAGTAGAGTCAGTCTGAGTGAAGGAAGTTTGTCACATACTACAACATACTATCTACTGAAAGGGCAGTGGTCCGAACCTTCAAATGCGATCCACGGCCACCAGTGATTCATAGTGCCCGTGACCAGCCCTACAGTAGGCAGTAGCAAAGACATCAGATAACAGGGTAACTAATGGTGCGAGTAACCAGCCCTACACTAGAATAGCTCAAGAAACTTTTATAACTCAATGATAGTTCAAGAAACTTTTATAAAGAAAGACAGACTCCACTCAGATGTCAGTTTCGGCATCACATATTAGGTACGGTTGCGTCAAATATTTTCGTATCTAGCACTACAACGGTCACAGACTATTTTGGTGCACCTGACCAGCCCTATGCAAGATAGAGATGTAAAAGACTACAGACAGAAAGAAGGCCTAGTTCATTAAGAAGATACAAATCAAAAAGAATCCTGCGAGCTGAAGAAACAAATCAAGACAGTACAGAAGTCAAGTAAAGTGAATCGACTTCAAGAACAAAGAAGTCTATCCAAAGCATCACGAAGGTCAAGTTCACTATATCACCCGACAACCGTCAGAATACAGGCACATGCATGAGATAACAATCTGAATGATCAACAGGCCCAACGCGCAAAAATAATAGTATACAGCCGTATAAGACAAAAATTGTGTTGAGTAATTCTAAAATACTGGAGGAGCAAGTGTTTATCCCAATAAAGAAAAACAGATGATGTAGCACTGAAACATTTAGAAACAAATTAAGTTAATTATTAATGTAGGCAGTTAAATTATGAGAATTAGATTGATAATTGTTTTGTAACTCATAAAAATTATAAGTACTGTACACAGACATTTGTTAATAATTCTCCTACAGGTCAACCAAGAGATTTATATTAATTTTGTTACAGGTGTTTCTATTAACAATAACACTTACAGGTCAAGACAAGATGCAACAACAACAACAACTTACGGTGGGTTTGGATCCCAATGTGGCTGCTCTTGAGCAGGTAGCCAAGGCTATGACTGCCATTAGAAATGAAAGTAAGTTCCAGAATATCCGGAACAGTATAACACCATATTCAGGGAATCCTACTTTATGTAGAAAATGGTCGCTCGAGATACAAAGATATTGCACTTCGGTCAATATGGACCAAGGTGAGTACAAACAAGTTGCATATCTTTCCTCATGCGGGTTAGTAGTAGATTTTATAAGACGCAGGTTTGACACTGTCCCAGATGAGACATGGGAAGATTTTAAGAAAGAACTAATAAGAAGGTATGCACAAATTACGGATGCATCGTATGCGTGGACGATGCTGAGGAGCATACAACAACAAGCAGAGGAACCCATTCAAATGTTCAGCGACAGGTTGTTAAACATAGCGGAAGAAGTTTTCTTGGGGCAACAAATTAACCAGCAAGAGGTGGAAAAACAGTTAGTGGCCATATTCGTCGATGGGTGGAATGGTATACCAATTAAATTACATCTCCTTAGGAAGGACCGACAAAACTTGTCACAGGCCATTGCACTTGCTACAGCCGAAGAGAACCTTAGAAGAAGATTGGACCTCAGGCTTGGTTGGGTAGTTCCATGCGAAGAAACACAAGAAGAACCTATGGAGATAGGACATTGTCAACAAAGAAGAATATCAAGACGAGGGAGAGGGACAGAAACGTCTTGTAGATTAAGACAGGTAGACCACAAGCCAGTCGTGTGTTATGCTTGCAATAGACTAGGACATAAACATATTGAGTGTAATTATAGGCCACTACAGCCGCAGCACTCAGTACGAAGAGTTGAGACCGGTAATCCGACACGCACTAGACACACAGAAGCCTTCTCCGGTAACTGTGCTCAATTCACTGGTCACAACAATACTCAATATAATTACAGACACAACCCGGGCGTCACAAATATTCGTGACAGAGTCCGACACACATATACTTACACACAGGGAAACACAAAACCCACTCACCGAGAGAGACCGACGTGAGAAAGGGTAGAAGTAGGTCTCAACAACACAGACAGCTACGATACGGGAGTTGGAGAAGTGACGACAAGGGAAGAAACAAACAGTATATCGATGGTAGTGGAAAACAACTGCGGAGGAACACAGATATACATGAAAATACATCCAGTAGTAGACAATCACATGGTCATTGGTGGAAAGGAAGAAAAGTCAAGGAAAGGGAAATAAATGAAGTTGAAAAACAAGAAAGAAAAAACAGTGGCCATAAAAGAAGACAAGTAGCAACAGCAATTGAGCTGGCGCATAAACCAGACCCTTGTTCATGTATTGTCGAAATACACGGAAGGAGATATAGAGCATTGGTAGACTCTGGAGCTACTGTAAGCTTTATCAGGTTTGGACTTTATAAACAGATACGAGGCATAGCTCAATACAGAAAGTCACAAAATACACTAACCACGGTGTCAGGAGAAAACCTGAAAGTGATGGGAACAGCGATGGTACAAATGAGAATTGGAAATATGATCATGGAACACACGTTCACCATAACGAAGGGTATGACGAGAAATATCATACTAGGACGTGATTTTCTACTAAAACATAGGGCTCAATTACATTTTGATACTTACCAATTGAAGATAAATGGCGAATACATCAGATTACAGGACGACATATACATATCGTCCATAATCCGAAACAGAACAACAGTTACGCTGCGACCGAATGAAGTCGGTATTCTTCAAGGCAAGTTGAAAAGGTCCCCATATTTCAACCAAGGACAAACAGTCTTAACACTTGACTGGGAAGATGGAGATATATTAGACGAACCCGGATTAGAAATGGTAGAAAGAATAGTACAAATTGGGAAAAGACAACAATTTCCAACCATGATAATAAACACCACGGGAAGAACAGTTAGAATACCAAGAGGATTTGTATTAGAAAGAGTACGACTGATGGAAGGTCAGGAAGGAAATATTGAACACCAAGAAAAGCAACAAATACAAGAAACGATGAAAAATAACGACGCGCATCAGAGACAAAATCCAAAACCACAAACAGTTAGGAATTTAAAAAGCCAACAATGGGGAATATCAACGAGAAACCATGTGGTAAGCGCAGTATACGGAAACAGTGAAGATGCACCATACCGAGAAAAACAAACAGGAGAAAGAAAATCAAGGACACCAGATCGGTATTCACACGACAGAGACAACAGTCGGGAAAAATTCCAGGACAGAATAAGAGAAATACACAAGCAAATCAAAGTACATCCCCAACATGACAAAATTCTTTGGAATTTTATATTGCATAATCATGACATGTTTGCTCTCACCGACATGGAGTTAGGAAGGACGCAGACGATACAAATGGACATCGAGACAGAGCCAGGAAAAGTTGTAAACAAGAAACCATACAGGACTCCGCTGAAAACTAGACAAATAGTGGAGAAGGCAATACAGGAGATGTTAGACGCTGGGGTCATTCAGAGATCGCGGTCAGAATGGGCGTCCCCAATAGTGATTGTTACAAAGAAGGACGGTGGTCACAGAGTTTGCTGCGACTACAGAGCGTTAAATAGCATCACTAAGACCGCAACACACCCCATCCCTAGAATAGACGACATTCTAGCGCTATTGGGAAAGTCAGAATGGTTCACTACCCTGGACGCCAGATCTGGTTTCTGGTGTATACCATTGACGGAAGAAGCTAAGAAGAAAAGCACGTTTTGTACACATGTGGGAACGTTCGCTTGGAATGTGATGCCATTTGGGCTCAAGAGTAGTCCCGCTACTTATATGGCGCTAATGGATGAAGTCCTTAGTGGGATGCAGAATTTTGCCATGGCATACATAGACGACATCCTTGTACATACGGCAGGGTCAGTTCAGAATCCTTTACAACACGTGGAGAAAGTCTTCAACAGATTAAGAAGTCATAAAGTCAAATTGAAATTGACTAAATGTAATTTCCTTCAACGGGAAACCAAGTATCTAGGCTTTCTGATAAACAAGGATGGAATCAGACCGGACAAAGAAAAAGTCAAGGCCATTAGGGAGATGCCTCCACCAGTGAATGCTAGACAAGTACGCGGGTTCTTGGGAACGTGTGGATATTTTAGGAAACACGTGATTAACTTTACACGAGCAGCAGAACCGCTAATCAACTTAGTGAAGAAATATGCCCGATTCAAATGGACAGAGGAATGCCAAAGGGCTTTTGAATATCTCAAAGAAGCCTTAACAGAACTCCCGTTTTTGGCACACCCAGACCCGGATAAGACATTCATCTTATACACAGACGCTTCTGGTACAGCGTTGGGAGCGTGTTTGGTTCAGCCTGCAGAAGATGGAGAACCACAGATGATACCTAATGTTGGGAACGAGAAACCTATTGTATTTCTCTCCCATAAGTTCAACAAATCTCAGATGAAATGGGCCGCTATTGAGAGAGAAGCATTCGCAATATACTATGCCATACAAAAATTAGACTATTATCTGAGAGGAACTTCCTTTATAGTCAGGACAGACCATCAACCACTGCGCACATGGCTCACCAAAGTGTCGGAACAACCCCGGAAGTTACAAACCTGGGCGTGATATTTACAGAACTACGACGTGACCATTGAATATATAAAAGGAAAAGATAACTCTTGTGCAGACCTTTTATCCCGTATACCATACAACGATGGTCCAGAAAAATCAGAACAAGATGTAACACCAGATATTAGCGAACACTTCAGACAAATAAGTGTCATAAACTCGAATCGCAACCAACAACAGATGGATGCAGAACTAGAAGAAGAGGGAATAGAACACATGGATATCATCGAAGGGTTTGACCTCCTCACAGAACAAGCAAAGGATTCCACATTAATCAATCTTAGGGAAAAAATTGAACAAGGAAATAGGGAAGCAAGACATTTTGTCATTAATGAACATGATAAAATAGTGGAGTTCGTAGATCCAAAAGGGGATGGCGTTCCAAAAAATACATTCTTAGCCACCTGGTTAAGAGGGTGTTGGAGGAGTTACATGATAATAACGGTCATTTTGGAAGGGATAAAACGCTGGAAGCAATAAGAGAGCGGTATTATTGGCCGACTGTATGCAAAGATGTTATACAACATGTGCAACGATGTTTGACATGCAAGACTAGAAATATGGCTGAAATCAAATGTCCTATACAAAGGATGGATATTCCCAAATACACCATGGAGAAAGTCAGTATTGACATCTCAGGACCATATCCCAGGACTCAGTCGGGATGCGAATACATTATCCATATTGTAGACATGTTGTCCAACTGGCCAGAATGCTATGCAGTAAGGGAAGCGAAAGGAAAAACCGTGGTGAATATAATGATGACATACTTTATACCTCGACATGGTTGCCCGTACACTATTGTTACGGACAACGGGACACAGTTTACAGGGAATGAGTTTCAAAGTTTCCTCAGGGAGATGAATATACAACATATCAAAACCTCTCCATATCATCCTCAGAGTAACGGGAAAAACGAACGCCTGCATGCTACAATACATAATATAATAGCGAAGTATATACATGACAGAGGTGGTGATTGGGATGTGCATCTTCCACATGCACTACAAGCAATCCGGTCTAACACGAATGACTCCACCAGATTAGCGCCTTTCTACATGCTATATGGCAGAGAACCCGTACTACCAATGGACACGTTGTTGACACCTAGAAGGAACTATTATGGTGAAAGTCATATGGAGAATTTAATGATGCATAAGCATTTAGCACACAAAATGGCAATCAGAAACACGGAAGTAGCAGCTTAGAAGAGACGGAATAATGCAAATAAAAACGCGACACTACAAGTGTTCAATCCAGGAGATGTAGTGTGCTACAAGGTACAAGTAAGAACAGGCAAATTCAAGGACAAATGGGACACCGGATGGAAGGTGTTAGAGAGGCTCTCACAGACCACATACCAGATTGGAAAAGGAAGGCAAATAAAAAGGGTACATGTACAACACCTCCGGGGACAGGAAAATGACCCAATCGTTATTCCCCAGAGAGATCCTACAAAGAGGACAGCTCATTTTGTTAAAATACCAGGAGAAAGGGAGGGAGAAAAAATACAGAAGCCCAGCAAAACACCACAGAGTTCACAGAAACAGGCTACAAACAATAGTACACGGAAAAGATCAGGAATAGGTAAAGGTACAAAACCGAAGAACAGTGACTGGGGTGTAACTACGAGAGGCAACACTAGCGCGGGAACAGATTGTTACTAGAGCACAAATCCATGCAGAACCGGACACAACATCTGATCGGTTAACCCCAACCCCCCAAATCTTAAACAGGGAACAAGTGGAGATGGGCACATATAGTCCAGAAGAAGACAGGATACAAGTATGGCAGGATACAGAGAGTCAACAGTACAATGCGATTCTAGAAGATACGACAGGAATAAGGAAACAATGGAATAATATTGAAACATAAATAGATGCACCGTACAAACATACGAGAGCTGCAGAACAACGAAACAGAGCACAGGAGCAGCAGCTATTGAAACAAAAGGAGCAACAGATAGATACTAAACAACAAAGTGGTGCAAGTCAAACTCATAATATAGAGGACACATCAGCTAAAGATTCAGATACGCAGGAAGAGATGGAAGAAGAAAATATAAGAGGGATGAAGAGACAGCGGTCGTCATCATCAGACGATTCAGAGGATTACAGAAGGCGTCTAGCAAAGTTGAGACATGTAGAAGAGGTCTGACTAAAGAGGAAGAATAAAGTAAGAAATAGTAGTGTAGCGGAGATGAAGGACATACGGGCAATTGTTCAATATATGGACAGGAAATTTGAAGAATTGGAAAATGAGAAATATAGTCATAGAGAAGTGCAAGAAGAACAAGATAGAAAGACCAAAGCAACGGGTCAATGGGATATAGACAGTGTCGACCAAGGAAGGTCGAGGAAAAACAAAGAGGAAGAAGGAAATAAAGATAGAACAAAAATAGAACAGTTAACTGCACTTTGCGCAGATTTAGAGAAGTTGGAAGAGTTAGAAAAGAGACAGGAAATGAATAGAGATGCATCAGTGAAAAAGGAAGATGTCACAGCACCTGGGGCAGGTGATGATATAAAGAAAGCCACAGAGAAGGAGAAGCAGAAAGAGGAAGAAGTTCAGAAACATGAAAGTAGTAGAACTACAGATCGAAGAGACTACCGATCTAAGAGTAGAGATACTGTGAAGGCAAGTAGGGATACGGGTCGAAGAGAATACCGATCCAAGAGCAGAGAGGCTAGTAATAGGAGACATACGAATCGAGGAGAATACCGATTCAGGACTAGAGAGAGCGAGGAGAATAGGAGAGATAATAGTAGAGAAAGAATGAGGGATACGGATAGAAGGGATTTCCGATCCAAGAGCCGAGATAGGCTGAGAAATAGAAGTGAGGATAGAAGAGATACGGGTCGACGGGAATACCTATCCAAGAGTCCAGAGGGACTAGATACATAGAGAAATAGAACACATACGGATCGACGTGATTACCGATCTAAGAGCCGGGAGGCTAGGAAAGACGAAGATAGAAGAAATACAGATCGAGGGGATTACCGATCTAAGAGCCGGGAGGCTAGAAAGGAGGAAGAGAGAGGAAATACGGATCGAAGCGAGTACCGATCCAGGAGCCGAGAGGCTAGAAAGGAAGATAGAAATAGGAGTAGTAGTATGAGAGATACTAGGAGTACAAGTCGAGGTAGCGACAAAGTAAAGAGTAAAGAATCTGAGAGGAACCCAGGGAGTACGAGAAGGGAAGAAATAGAAGATAGAGGGAAACCGAGGCAAACGGTTGACGAAGTAAGAAGTAAGGAGGTTGAGAGAAACTCGGGAGATATACGAGATGGAGAGGTAGAGAGAAATCAAAGAGTTGAAGTCAGAACGGTGGAGGAGACGCAAGAGATAGATAAACAGATAGCATTAGAGGCGCTCAAGAGTAAGGAGGCAATAGCTATGAGGTTTTTCGAATTTATGAGTAAGTGAGAAAAGAAGAGACGTAGGAGGCCATGAGAGGAAAGGCATAGCAAATGTTACAGAGAAGTGTAAGGCGAGAGAGGCCATGATCATGAAATTTTGGAGATGAAGTAGTGAGGAAATAGGGAGAGAGGAGGCTATGGGAAGAGACATAGCATATTTAGATATATAACCAAGATGGCGGCGGTTTGCTAGTCTTAAAAAGACAAGTATGATTGGTCCATACCGCACTTAAGAAGTAAACTGGGTACACCGGACCAATAGGGTACTGCAGTAGAGGAGAGGAGGAAAGGAGATGTAAGAAATAGATTAGAGGCCATGGTAGTATGGCGGAAATTATGTTAAACGGCGTGGTGACGACGGCAAGAATAGTGCAGAGTGACATTTTGGTGAGGCCGTGGAGGAGGACGGCAGTTATGGAGCAATATGAGGTATGGAGGTTATGGAGCAATATGAGGTAGGGAGGTACGGAGTAATTTGAAGATAGAGATTTTGAGGAAGCCGTAGAGGAGGACGGCAGAAACATGGAGTATTATGGTGAAATGGGAGAAATATGGAGTTACATATTTTGAGCAGTCGTAGAGGAAGACGGAAGGAATAATAGAGATTTTGAGAAACCGTTGAGGAGGACGGCAGTAGTATGGGTTTTTCTGGGAAAAATATGGAGAAATAAGGGAAATATGAGATTTTGGAGAAGCCGTAGAGCAAGACGGCAGAAAAATGGACAAATTTGAAATATGGAGAAATATTGAGACTAAGATTTTTGTGAAGCCGTAGAGAAGGACGGCAGAGATAGGGAGAGTATGGAGTGATAAGAGAGAAGTTAGAGAACAGTTCCAGGGAGGGAACGAAAATAGAGGATATGAAAGAAGAGTAGTAGAAAATTGCAGCGGGAGTCTAGTTGTTTGGAAGCTAGATGCAATCGTCCTACACTGAACATACAAGTGAGCTGAGTAGGTCCGAACGATGGACTACAGCAGTAGTGGAAGAGAAGAGGAAAGAGGCAAGGAAGCCATAGATTTAGGGAGAGAGACGTTGAGAATGGGAAATTCAGAAGTCACGGAGAGGGGACGGAAAAGAATTACGAGATAACTGAAGGAGCATATGGAGTAACTATAGAGAATATGGCGATAGATGAGGGCCATAGGGAAATAGCGAAGATATAGAGAAAATTAGATAATTAGAAGGATAATCTAGAGGGAGCTGATAACGGAGATGCAGATTTTTTTTTTCGGCAGTTGCCAGAGTCTGGTGAAGACTTTGTGGGAAGCGAGGATTCTCCAAGTTATACGAAATGGAGGTTATAGGGAAATAATAAGGAAGAATAATGAGAGATAGAAAAACTAAGGAAATGAGAATAGGGGAGAGAATAATTATGTTGAGGAAACAGTGCACATTGTATATGGTTACGGGTTTCTTTTAACCACAAGGGAAGATGGAAATGAAATGTGGATAACGTAGGAAAGATATGCAACTAAGTAGAACGATTAATGAGATAGGCAGAATTTCAAGATAATTCGCGTAGGCGGGATAATAAACTTGGGAGTAGAGAAAAAAGGGATGGTAAATGTCTAATGAAGTTAGAAAGGTCTAGTAAGAGTCGTTAAGGAGCAAACGACAAGGTGTACTATGAAATGAGTTCCATTATGTACAAGTTGTAACATGAAAAGAGTTGTATTCAGTAAAATGTATAATATGAAAACAGTTCCATGATGGAAAATGTATACTATAAGTCGAGATGCGTAAACACATGTTAGGCGTGAACGAAGAATGTTGGAACGGGTTTTGACAGAGTCTGGTTTGAGACGCTCTAGGCGTAGGCAGGGAAAGGTGTTTCTCTCAAGTGTGTAGTTAGATATTGAACGTGCAGCGTAAGATTTGATATTGTTGTATAAGATATATTCGGAGCACCAAAGTGTTTGTGTAAGGAAAAGTGTATTTCAAATGAAGAAACAAAACCAGGTACGTTTTGACATTTTGATTTATAACTAGCGTATGTAGCTCAGCAGACCAGGTCTGAGCAGAGGACAGTAAACAGATGAAATCTTGGTAAAAGTGACAGCCCTGGCGGTTAAGGCCAGTTTCTCGGATAGAGATATAACAAGAAACATGGGAAAAGAAACAGAAAATAAATAAGCAGTACAGAAGAACGACAGGAAGTTCTGTCTGAATAAATATATGACATGTTCTATAGCTGGGACAAGTAATAGTAAGAAGACAAGCAAATTTATGTGAAAAATGGATACTGAGTTTGTTTGAAACTAAAGATTGTATTTTGCAAGACTGCCAACCTTGAAGAGGAAGGTTAAGCATACCATTTTTACTCAGTTATCAACGTATGTTAATAAAGTTCTACCATTGATATTTTCACTGCTGTTTGAGTGGTATCGATTGATAAACAGTGGGTATGGAGAAAAAGTAGAGTCAGTCTTAGTGAAGGAAGTTTGTCACATTTACCTTACAACATACTATCTACTGAAAGGGCAGTGGTCCGAACCTTCAAATGCGATCCACGGCCACAGGAGTATGAAACTGCCGATAGCAGCAAGTAACCATGCTCTCTACGGCGCCACCAAATAATGAGCAATGAGAAACTCTCACAACAAGCAGAAGAGATATGAACATCAGAAAAAAATACACCCCAAGTGCGCATGTCTATATTCAGTTATGGCTGAACGAGGCTACTATTTATAACGTGTACTACGTCTACTTAGCATTAATTGCTCGTTACGTTTGGTTGATTTACTGGTGTTATAATTCTATTTTTTGCTACAAATAATTATTTTTAATGCACGTCTACTAATCTTATTTAATTCTATGAATCATTGTTTCATTTAGCTGTAACAGGCAGGGCGATTACACTAAAATTCACAACAGGCGAGAAGAAACGCAGACGAAGTGTAAGTCAAAGCAGCGAGTGCTATTTCTTTCAGGTAAAGTCACAATTTTTTATGAGTATTTCCTATACATTTGTTTGTCTATCGGTCCCAGTCCTTTATCAATGCCTGATACTGTTTGAAAGAATAAACTTAAGTCTCAGAAACATAATTTGCTCTCATGAATGAATTAACTTCTAATTGTTTCAGGTTGTTTATGCGCGCGTGTGTGTGTGTGTGCTGTAACCACTTTCCGTGATCACTTATCTAGTATTTTAATTGTCTTGCATCTGGTTTCGGCCAAGTTTGTCGTTAAAATATAAATCGGCAAACTATTTAGTTAGTTCGCTGTATTTCATTGATGTTAGGCGATGTCGATGATTTCATAAACCAATCAATAGAAAATAAATTAGGGGGATGCTGTTAAATTGGTAAGGATATATATATATATACACAAGGGGATTGACATAAGTCTTGGGCCTGACCATGAAGGAGTCACAAGAGGAAGATGAAACTTGGCACATTTAAAGTTCATCATATTTGCACTGAATGTGTGAATTACGCATTTGTTTCTTCAATGGGTTTTCCCGCTACGGTGCACGGCGCAATGTACCCTATTGACCGGATCTGCTGCTCCAAAGATTTGACAAAACAATGGAAAAGGAGGAGGCCAGAGCTGTGATACAATTTCTGATGTTTCAGGGAAAAACACCTACAGAAATACATAGGGAGATGGAACCAGTGTTTCGTGATTCTTGTCCTTCATATACTTCGGTAAAAAACTGGGGGCTCCACTACAATGAAAACTGGATTTTACGTACAAAATATCGATTTTTTACTTTCGAGCTTATTTTATTAAATAATCATCGAGGAATCGATTGAGCAAGGTTTTATAACATAAAAAATGCATTTGATGTATCAAAAAGCATATTGTCGGCACTACCCCCATGAATTGATTTTCAAATTTGTGCCGAAAATGCACGATTTCTCTCTAAAACTATCTAACAGAGGAGTCTCAAATTTGGCATGCATGTAGTACACATCTATATCTTTAAAGTAACACATCTGCATTTTTGATATTTTGGTAATTTTCTTTTATAAATTTTTAAAAAATATTTTAAAAAATATTTTTTCATACACATATAGTTGTTTTTTTTTTTAAATCATTAAAAATAGAATTTTAAACTTATCAAAATAATCATGAGTAGTACACATCTATATCTTTAAAGTAACACATCTGCATTTTTGATATTTTGGTAATTTTCTTTTATAAATTTAAAAAAAATATTTTTTCATACAAATATAGTTTTTTTTTTTTTAAATCATTAAAAATAGAATTTTAAACTTATCAAAAACAGCATGTGACAAATTGTTTTAATTGTCAGTCACAATATGTGTGTGCAATTTGATAAAGTTTGGTCAATGGTAAACATAAGATTTTTGCTCTTGAAAATTGGTGAAAAACCCAATATGGCGGATGTTTTTTTTGGGGGCTACCATGTAGAAGGAAAGAAGAAAAATTAGGCAAGATAAAGGCGAGAGAAGGAGCTGCAAGAAGCTGAAGGATGTGCAGCATATAGTCCTGGAGGATTTTAAACACATTCAGCCCCCCAGAATGGAGCATATTGGACAAGACAAGTCACTCGGTGACTAAAATGCATTTTTCTCAAAACTAACATTTTATTAACAAAAAATGTTATTTTTTACAAACTATCTAATAGATCAGTCTGAAATTTGGCATGCATGTAGTACACATATATACCTTTACATTGTCACATGCTTTTTTGATATTTTGGTAATTTGCTTTGATATATTTTTAAAATATTTTTTTTTCATTTTTTTCATACAAATAAAGTGTAATTTAAAAAAAAACCATTAAAAATAGAATTTTAAACTTATAACAAAAATCATGTGAGAAATTGTTTTAATTGTCAGTCACAACATGTGTGTGCAATTTGATAAAGTTTGGTCAATGGGAAACATAAGTTTTTAGCTCTCGAAAAGTGGTGAAAATCCAAGATGGCGGATGTTTTTTTTTTTGGTTACCATGGTAACCACATGTTTTTTTAACAAAATAAACTGTGGAATTTGGTTCATGGACATACACTGTGTCTATTGAGCACATAAAAAGTTTGAAAATGTTATTAGAACAAAAGTTAGTTTTCACAGTAGTTCTTCCCCTTAAGTGCGGCCGCTCAAATGTTGCTAATCTGCCAAGATCTGGTAGACCAGTCTCAGAGATCAACGATGAAAATGCAACAAGAGTGAAGAAAATCATTGACCAGGATCGAAAAATGACAATTGTGGAGATAGCTAATAGAGTAAAACTAAATGAAAGAACAGTTTATAGAATTTTACACAACAGACTGAACATGAGAAAAGTGTGTGCACGCTGGGTTCCGCGACTGTTGACACGTGAACAGAAGCTAACGAGGGTAAATTGCTGTCAACAATTGCTCAAAAAGTGTCAGTCAAAAAATGTTTTGGAGACCATGGTGACAGTAGATGAGACTTGGGTACACCATTATGACCCCGAATCCAAAATTGCCAGCAAGCAATGGAAAACCCCGGGCTCCCCAACACCTGTCAAGCCGAGAGCGCAGAAATCTGCAGGAAAAGTGATGCTGACAGTTTTTTGGGACGGCAAAGGTGTCCTTTTGAAAGATTATCTGCCTCGTGGCAACACAGTTAATGGACAGTACTATGCAGATCTTCTCACCAAACTAAGACAGGTTGTGACCAGGAAACGAGGGATAACGCGCACTTAAAATCTTCCTTTACTTCAAGACAACGCTCCCTCTCACAAAGCACGGCTTGTGCAGCTAGCAGCCAACGATTTGAATATTGAAATTCTTCCACACCCACCATATTCTCCAGATTTGGCTACATCAGACTTTTTTCTATCCCCAAATCTTAAAAAAAAACAGCTAAAAGGAAATCATTTTGACAGCGATGAAGAGGTTATACTGGCATGTGATGACTGGTTTATTTTGAAAAATAGGGTGTTCTACTCCCAAGGTCTTTTCAAGGTCAAGCAGAGATGGCAGAAGTGTGTCAATTCTGACGGTGGCTATATTGAAAAGGAATAAACACTATACAAAATTTCAGCTCTCTGTGACATGTCCTTCATGGTCAGGCCCAAGACTTATGTCAATCCCCTTGTGTATACATACTTTTAAGGCCAGCACGTGACAACACCTCGACATTTGTCACTTTATCTTTCCACGAGATGCCGAGGATGCGGCGTAGACACCGCAAATGGAAGGTATTGAGCCTTCTTTCTTGCTTAGCATAGGTCGTCCAGGTCTCGCTGCCATATAGGAGTGTGCTGGTGACGCAGACATTATATACCGCAGCTTTGGTCTTCATTGTGAGTTTAGAGTTTCCCCAAACACGCGATGTGAGGCTTGCAAAGGTAGCTGCAGCTTTGCCAATACGGCTGCTGATTTCTGTATCCAGTGAGAGTTTGTCATTATGGTAGACCCTAGGTATTGTGGTAAAGTGGGATGTTATAAATATTTATAGGGGACTTAGTGTACTGACTGAGATCAGCTGTGAAGGTATCTGTATCTAATAGGTGTAGTGTTTTACAGATAACCTTACTTGCTACCACATTTATACCTCAGTCAGAATTATTCTGGAATATTGTGATGACTACGTTAAATGTCTAGGGTTATGTAAATGATGAAGTGTAAGTCACAACAACAACAGACAGATAAACAATTTAATTTATTCCACCACCTTTGACAACACTGTGACACTCACACACATTTAACATTCTATAAGACTATCTTAAATGAGTCACTGGTAAAGTTTCAAATATATATGTATTAATTACTTTCACTAATATATGTCCTGATTCAACTACAAAGTGAACCAGGAATCACAATCAATTGTAATCACAATTTATATATACATAATTTATAAATATGAACTTAGTAGTGACATATTTTATTAATATTATCCTATGTGTGTCAGTTGTGTAGTAGTACTATGAGGTAATACTGGTTTTGTTTTTCAAGCTATGTTGTTATTTGTCATCATGACTTCAAGTGTTTGTTTATCTGGGAAATAGTATGGGGAAAAAGTTCACAGTTCCTGTCAATTTAAACAAGGCATTGTCCCTCTTTTTTTTCTTCTAAAATGTCAATTTTTGAGGGGACACATAATGTTGAGCTCCACTGGCCACAGAGGCTTAACTTTCGTGATAACGGCAGGAAAAGACTCCTCTGCTCGATTGCTCCCCTGTGTTCTGGAGACACCTCACTAGTCGCTATCTGGACCCAGGAGTATGCTGTCAGCCTCCAGATTCAGCAAAGCTCAGACCAGGTGCTGCTCAATAACTTTAGGACCACAGTCCCACAATTCATGGAAATAATACAGAATTACGTTGACTGGCAATGAATAGGCACAAAATCCGACCTGCGACTGTCTCAGGCTTTTATTTAGAAAAATATAAGCTGAATCTCAACGCACTGTTGCTTTAGAAAGTTTATTTGAAAATGTGGTGTTGACCTGACGCTCCTAATTGACTATATTGGCGGGTCTAACCAATCGAGCCATGTTTACACAAGCGTTTGAAAAAAAGTACCCTTCCTTCCGTCTCCCCCAACAACAAAAGATAGTATTTGTAGCCCGACTAATCGTGTTTAGCCTTACATTTACTGCGCTCCAATCAAATAGGATTTAACATGGGGACCTATTTCCCGTACAATGGTGGTGTCAAAATCTGCCACTGAGCGATTCTGATTTTGGGGTTGTCTGACACCCTCACTATTTCTTTTGGCTATAATTTATTAATTCCTAGACTATTTGCGTAACGTTTAACATATTCTTTGTCAGCAAGTCCTAAGGAACCCAAATATACAAATTTAAAGGAGCTAAGTGGCTGCGTTCAAAATATGCATTTTCTTCTAGGATAGTCGTGCTGTTGCCACCTCCTCACTTCCAAACTTTATGGTGTCTGGTGTACTGTCATGTTTTCAGACATAAAACAGTATAATGTCATGTTTCCTAATACGCGTTTTTCAGGTTTTTAAAACCTAACTCTCGTATGGGTAGTGTTTTTTATCACTGTCGATTTGAAAAAAAGTTAGTGCATGTGGCCTTACACGCGTGATGGCAGTAATTGTATAGCGAGACGCGTGTTAGTGTTGCATGTGTTCCGGCTTTCAGCCCTCCATTTCTTTCTATCCTAAGTCCATCTGTCTTTCGTTTATGGTAACTTAGTGTATAAAATGACATGAATGGAATATTAAATATAGGTCAGCTTGCGTATCTCAAGGTTTTTCTTAGAAAGGCAGTACACGTTTTATTGAAGAAAGCGTGTATGCTGCAGTAGGCTTTTACTATCAACGTGAAACGTTACAATTTGCAGACGAAGTAGAAAACAAGGGGGATTTCGAGTACAGTCATTGTGACAGCACTGTTCTTTACCATTCTTCTTTCCTTTTATTGAAGTTATTTGTTAGGCTTTACATTTACTTTTTAATTTATATATGTGGATTAGAATTTCCCACGACAAATTCTCCCCACTTAAAACAGACGTTATATGTCAGTCTATAATTCTATATACACATAGAGAAATTTATTATTATTTCTGGGGCTTACGGTGATTCTCATCACACGGATGGCGGCTTAAAAAATCCGCTCCCAGATTTGTTTTTCCACTTATATACTCTATGCTAAACTCAAATGGCTGCATCAGTAATGACCAACGGAGTAATCTAGAATTTTCATGTCTAGCCTGCGCTAGAAACGACAAGGGTTTGTGATCCGTTTGCAACTTAAATGCCCTCCCATACAGATAAATATTGAATTTCTTTATCGCCCATATTACTGCAAGACATTCTTTTTCGCTAGTTGAGTAATTGGTTTCAGCTTTATTCAACTTTCTGCTAGCATATGCCACTGGGCTTAATTCCCCCTCCAATGCATCTGATTTCTGTAGCAGAGTCGCACCTAACCCAATATTACTGGCATCCGTCCTTACTATGAATTCTTGACCTAAGTCAGGTAATTTCAAAATAGGTTTACTTGTTAGCTTTTCCTTCAATTCTTGGTAAGCCATTTCACATTGTGGTGTCCATGTAATTCGATCTGGATTTCCCTTACGTGTCAAATCAGTTAACGGTACACATATGGAATTAAAGTTTTTGATATACTTCTGGTAGAAACCACATAATGAGACAAAGGATCTCACGTCTTTCTTGGTTTGTGGTCTCGGGGCTTTCTTTAGTTTCTCTAAATTCTTTGGGTCAGGGGTCATGTTTCCCTGATAAACTGTGTGTCCCAAGAATTCTAATTCTTTACATCCAACGCAACATTTGGTTGGTCGGGCTGTTAAATTCGCTTCCCTAAGTCGATTAAACAGCATGTTCAGAGAGTCAATGTGTTCCTCAAATGTTTCTGTTGCTATAAGGATATCATCCATGAAATTTGTGATACATGGATTATTCAGAGGGTCCAATAATTTTCTAATCATTCTAGAGAAGACACTAGGTGCATTCTTCAATCCAAATGGCAATCTATTAAACTCATAGTGTCCTTCTGAGGTACTAAAAGCTAGATATGGTCTAACCTCAGGCTTTACTGGAATCTGATAGTATCCTTTACTCAGATCCACTTTTGAGAAATATTTAGCTTTATTTAGTCTGGCAAACAACTGATTTGTATCCGGCAATGGATCCACCTGTCCTTCTGTAATAGCATTCAGTCTCCTGTAATCTATACAGAGTCTATGTTCTCCAGAGGGTTTCCTTAAAAGTACAACACCGGAACTATACGAAGATTCACTGTGTGAAATAATTCCTTCCTTCAACAAATAGTCTATCTCTTCCTTCAAAGCTTTCTCCTTAGCAAAAGGAATCGAATAGGGTTTCATACATACAGGTGTGGGGTCTATCAGTTTCATATCATATTCCAATAAGTTTGTATGCCCTGGTCGGTCTGTTAACACCTCTGTATGATTATCTAGAACCTGTTGCACTCTCTCTTTCTGATTTTTCGTTAAATGTGTACTGATTTTCACCTGTGCCGCTGTCTCACAGGGGTGTAATGGATATTCAAATGATGAAAGTGGTTCCTTTTTCATCTCCATTGCAATGGACAAGGTCAACAAGTGTGTCTCTTCCTGATGTTCTCTTTCCAAATATTTCTTCAGGAGATTTACATGATAGATTTTTTCTTTCCCTTTCTTATCTATCTTATAATTGGTTCTAGACACCTTCTCTAGAACTGTATATGGACCTTGCCATCCAATTTGTAACTTATTTTGACTACCGGGGAGAAAAAGCAGTACCTTCTCTCCCACAGCCAAATCTCTGTCTTTAGCTTTCCTGTTATAATAGGCAGCATGTTTCTTCCTGGCTTGTCTCAAATTTTCATTGGCAAGTTTCCAGCCAGTTTTTAAACGAGTAGTCAGCTCATTCACATATTGGTATGAGGATGTAATATTTTCCTCTGCCTTTTCATCAGTCCACGTTCTTAACAGCGCTACATATGGACCTTTAATTTTGTGGACCTATTTGTCCATGCACCGGTATGGTCTCTTCCACTCGAAGCTCTATAGTGATGATTTTTCTTCCCAGAATTTTCATTCACAAAACGACCGCTACCAATTTTTCTCTTGGGGCTTTCTCCCCACTTAGAATTCTTGATGAGAGATTTCCTCTCTACATCCTCTTCCTCCAGTTTGTTTAAGTCCGATTTAGGGATTTTCGGCTTATCCTGGGGTAAGACATCTTTTTGCACTCTCCGCATAGTGGCCATTGTAAAACAGTTAATTGAAGCTTGTCCGTAAAAAGAAGCTTCCCATTCCATTTGGTCCACTTTATCAAATTTATATTTCTTTTTATTGTCAGGCCTAATTTTGCCCCGTGGCGTGTCCAGGTCCTGATCAATGTTCCCACTTGTGGGTGTTCCCTCATGTGCTATGCTACACCTTTCTACAAAATTCTCAATGTCCCATCTTGCCTTGGGCCAATAATAATTGTGAGCCACCTTTTGGATGATGGTACCTATCTTCTCATGGTCCCCATCTGGTTTCACATGTAGGCTCCTTATTATGTCTGCCCTATATCTCTTTGGAAGAACCAACTGTCCGTGACCCTTGGATCTAGTTCCGGCCTTCCTGTAAATCAACTTGTTTTTCATGTAAAAATCTCCCTTGCCTGGAGTTGTATGACAAGTTGACAATTTCCTGAAACAAGGCTTGAGTGTTTTATCCCCAGCCTGTGCCTTCCTCATCTCTTCTGGAGTGGTATCTAACATAATTTCCTCCTCCTGTCTTGAGGTCGACCTGACCTGAAGGGTTGCCATAACTATAGGGTTCCTTCTGCAACGGTCAGTGTCATGATTGTTCATCTTACAATTTTTACACCACCTTTTCCCTTGGTTGAAAGATTTTCTTTCATCATATTTCCTTTCATCGAATTGTGGGGTTTTATTTTTATTGTCATACCGTGGCCTATCAAATTGGTGCTTACCTTTGTTTTGATCTCTAGGATCAAATTTATTAAAGTTCTGTGGTGCCCTAAAATTGTCTACCTGTTTCTTTTTATTACCTGATTCCTCTGCCTGAGCCGCTTGATACCTTTCTGCAACATTTAGCAACTCACCCAGCCTCTCTGCACCTTGTTCCATGAGAAACTTTCTCATGTCTGGAGCCATGGACTCTCTTAATTGTTCTATAAGGACCATTTCCTTAAGATCTTGGGTTTTCCCCAGAGAAGTCCATTTCTCCAAGTATGTCTCTAACCGTGCAGAGAACTGGTGATAGGTTTCACCTGACAGTATTTTAGCATTCCTAAATTTTTTCCTATAAAATTCTGCGTTCTTTTCATATCTTAACAAAAGAGCCTGCTTTAGCATGTCATAATTTTCTTGATCACCTCTGCTCATTTTGGCAAAAACTTCATAAGCTGCCCCACGAAGCCTTTGAGATAACTTTAAGCTCCACCTTTCTCTCTCTAACCCATATGTGGTAGCTAATAGTTCATATCTATTTAGATAGCTCTCAATATCATCGTCTTTCTCAACAAAATGATCTAAATGAAAATTCATAGCTGAGGTTGAGGCTCCCTGGCTAGCAGTGGCATCAGAGGTAAAGGGACTGGCACCATTTTCAGGAGCATGGCCTTGAAACTCAAACTCCCTTAGTCGTAACTCATGTTCCCTTTGTAATCTCTTCTCCTCCTTTTCTGCTTCCCTCTCTGCAGCTAATCGCTTGTCTTCCCTTTCTGCAGCTAATTTCATCTCTTCTCTTTCTGCAGCCTGTCTTCTTTCCTCGGCTTCCAATGCTTTAGCCTCTTTGTCAGCCTCAATCTGCAACCTCTTAGCCTCAGCCTCTAACTTTCTTTCGGCCTCTTTTTCTAATCTTCTTTCTTCCCGTTCAATATATTTGTCACATTCAGCAGTGACATAAGCAATCATAATTTGCCCGTCCATTCCTAACTCTTTCGCAGTCTGTACAGCAGCAGATCGAAATTTGGCCAGGTCCGCCATTTTCTAACAGGTAAATTTATATAATGTCTAACTAAACAATACAATCTGATAATTACTTATCCAAAGACACCACAGGCACTGAGAGCTCAACGTTATGTATTTTCACCCAAGGATACCTTTTAAATTTCTATTATTCCCTGAAGTGAATTACCCCCAATATTTTTAATAGGGAAAGATTCAAAATCCCAGGAGCGAGACCCCAATATATGTGGTAAAGTGGGATGTTATAAATATTTATAGGGGACTTAGTGTACTGACTGAGATCAGCTGTGAAGGTATCTGTATCTAATAGGTGTAGTGTTTTACAGATAACCTTACTTGCTACCACATTTATACCTCAGTCAGAATTATTCTGGAATATTGTGATGACTACGTTAAATGTCTAGGGTTATGTAAATGATGACGTGTAAGTCACAACAACAACAGACAGATAAACAATTTAATTTATTCCACCACCTTTGACAACACTGTAACACTCACACACATTTAACATTCTATAAGACTATCTTAAATGAGTCACTGGTAAAGTTTCAAATATATATGTATTAATTACTTTCACTAATATATGTCCTGATTCAACTACAAAGTGAACCAGGAATCACAATCAATTGTAATCACAATTTATATATACATAATTTATAAATATGAACTTACTAGTGACATATTTTATTAATATTATCCTATGTGTGTCAGTTGTGTAGTAGTACTATGAGGTAATACTGGTTTTGTTTTTCAAGCTATGTTGTTATTTGTCATCATGACTTCAAGTGTTTGTTTATCTGGGAAATAGTATGGGGAAAAAGTTCACAGTTCCTGTCAATTTAAACAAGGTATTGTCCCTCTTTTTTTTTTCTAAAATGTCAATTTTTGAGGGGACACATAATGTTGAGCTCCACTGGCCACAGAGGCTTAACTTTCGTGATAACGGCAGGAAAAGACTCCTCTGCTCGATTGCTCCCCTGTGTTCTGGAGACACCTCACTAGTCGCTATCTGGACCAAGGAGTATGCTGTCAGCCTCCAGATTCAGCAAAGCTCAGACCAGGTGCTGCTCAATAACTTTAGGACCACAGTCCCACAATTCATGGAAATAATACAGAATTACGTTGACTGGCAATGAATAGGCACAAAATCCGACCTGCCACTGTCTCAGGCTTTTATTTAGAAAAATATAAGCTGAATCTCAACGCACTGTTGCTTTAGAAAGTTTATTTGAAAATGTGGTGTTGACCTGACGCTCCTAATTGACTATATTGGCGGGTCTAACCAATCGAGCCATGTTTACACAAGCGTTTGAAAAAAAGTACCCTTCCTTCCGTCTCCCCCAACAACAAAAGATAGTATTTGTAGCCCGACTAATCGTGTTTAGCCTTACATTTACTGCGCTCCAATCAAATAGGATTTAGCCAGCAGGTGGGCTTGAACATCAATTTAAAGAAGTCTGAGGTCATGACGCTCAATGTGAGCAACCCTGAGCCCATATCAGTAAGGAATCGGCAATTGGTACAGACAGATACCTTCACATACCTAGGAAGCATAGTAACACCAGACGGTGGGGCAGGCAAAGACATCAACATCAGAATGAATAGGGCAAGAACAGCCTTCTTTAGCCTAAATAACATATGGAAGTCCTCCCAATACAGCAGAAGCACAAAATTAAGATTATACCAGAGTTGCGTGCTTTCTGTGCTTCTCTATGGTGCGGAATGCTGGAGAGTCACAGAGAAGGAAATGTCAAAATTGTCCTCTTTTCACACAACATGCCTAAGAAAAATCCACCGCATCTTTTGGCCGAATACCATCACCAACCAAGATCTGCTTACTCGTAGCAAGAAAGAGGACATGCACACCATCATAGCTGGCAGACGCTGGAGCTGGGTTGGTCATGTCCTCAGAAGAGACCCCGATGCCATCACAAGAACAGCTATGCTTTGGACCCCTGAAGGAAAGCGAAAGAGAGGCCGACCAAAAACAACTTGGCGGAGGACTGTGGAGGCTGAGATGCAAAGAATGAACCAGAGTTGGGGCACTGTACGAAGGATGGCCACCGACCGTGCAAAGTGGAATCAATTTGTTGTTGCCCTACAAGACGCCACTAGGCGTGATGGCCACTGACCGCTTTGACGGTCGGTGGTTAAGGATCGAAGAAGAAGAAGAATCAAATTCGATTTGACATGGGGACCTATTTCCCGTACAATGGTGGTGTCAAAATCTGCCACTGAGCGATTCTGATTTTGGGGTTGTCTGACACCCTCACTATTTCTTTTGGCTATAATTTATTAATTCCTAGACTATTTGCGTAACGTTTAACATATTCTTTGTCAGCAAGTCCTAAGGAACCCAAATATACAAATTTAAAGGAGCTAAGTGGCTGCGTTCAAAATATGCATTTTCTTCTAGGATAGTCGTGCTGTTGCCACCTCCTCACTTCCAAACTTTATGGTGTCTGGTGTACTGTCATGTTTTCAGACATAAAACAGTATAATGTCATGTTTCCTAATAAGCGTTTTTCAGGTTTTTAAAACCTAACTCTCGTATGGGTAGTGTTTTTTATCACTGTCGATTTGAAAAAAGTTAGTGCATGTGGCCTTACACGCGTGATGGCAGTAATTGTATAGCGAGACGCGTGTTAGTGTTGCATGTGTTCCGGCTTTCAGCCCTCCCTTTCTTTCTATCCTAAGTCCATCTGTCTTTCGTTTATGGTAACTTACTTACTTACTTACTTAGTCGTTCCCCTTTTACCGTGAGGTGTAGAGGTTTGGAAGAGAGAGCGCCAGACCATTCTATCAGCTGTCTTCTTCCTGGCCTGGTTCCATTCTAGTCCTCGGTCCTTCAAAGATTGTCTAATGTTGTCCTCCCAGCGGACTCTGGGTCGTCCTGGAGGTCTGGATCTCTGGCTCTTTGTTTCCCATGCTTGTCGTGGTAGCCGATCTTCTCCCATTCTGCAGACATGGCCAAACCATCTTAGTTGGGACTGTTCTATTTGGGTCTGCAGCGGATGGGATTTTAGGCCTTGACGGATCGTCTGGTTGCGGACCATGTCTCTTCTTGTTACTTCAACCACTTTCCTCAGATACCTCATTTCTGGGGTTTGGATCTGGCTTTTGTGGGTTGTAGTCATTGCCCACGACTCGCATCCATATGTCAAGACTGGGACATAGGTGGAGCGGTATACAGCCATCTTCGTTTTCTTACCAACCTCTTTCTTGCTGAGGAATCCACGATTTATGGCCTGAAAAAGTCTCCCAGCCGCTGCTTTCCGAGTGGCCAACTCTTCTTTGATGCCTCCCTTTCGGTCTATAATAGCTCCGAGATATTTAAAGTGGTCGACCTGCTCCAGGACCTGTTCTCATAACTTAATCTGATGTTTTCTTTCTTCTCGTGATATCACCATGGATTTTGTTTTAGAGCTGCTTATGACCATCCCTCTCTTCTCCAGCTCTTCCTTCCAGACTTGCAGGTTGGATTGGAGATGTGCCTCTGATTTAGCAATCAGGGCAACATCATCAGCAAATGCCAGCCCCGAAATATAGACCTGTCTCATCTTCCAGTACCCCACTGAATACTTTCTTGTTCTCTCCTTACATGCCTTGATGACATCGTCCATAAGGAGTATGAAGAGGTAAGGTGATAGGATATCACCTTGTCTTACACCAGTGGTGGTCCTGAACTCTTCTGACTTATGGTTTGCTGTCCTCACATAATTTCTGCAAGACTTGTAGAAGCTCTGTATAGCATGAATCAGAGGTGCTGGAATATTCTTCCTTGCCAAACATTCCCAAACTTTGCTCCAGGGGACCCTGTCAAACGCCTTTTCCAGATCTATGAAACAAAGATGGATCTCACTCTTATACTCAAGGGCCTTTTCACTCAGCTGTCTGAGTGTGAAGATTAGGTCTTGAGTACTTCGGTTTGCTCGGAATCCGCACTGGACCTCATCCAATTGTGGCTCAGCTAGGCGTCGGAGTCTCTGCTCTAGGATTCTAGAGTAGATTTTACCAGGGACACTGAGAAGGGATATGCCTCTATGGTTTCCACATTGTCGATTGTCACCCTTTTTGAAAATTGGTGTTATGATGGCAGTCTCCCAATCCTTTGGTATGGTCTTGTTGCACCATGCTGCCTGTAGGACCTTTAAGAGTAATAGGTCGCGTGATGCTCCCATGTACTTAACCATTTCTGCTGTTATACCATCATGCCCTGCTGCTTTGCCCATCTTGATTTTCTCTAGTGCTGCCCTCAGTTCTTCCATCTTTATGTCATCTTCACCATCACTGGTTTCTTCTTCTGTGTCAGTGGTTATCATTTCTGATGCTTCATCATGCTCACCATCCAGGAGTTCTGAGAAATATTCTTTCCATCTTTCCATTACTTCCTTCGGGGCAGTAAGCAATTTGCCTTGCTTGTCCTTTATAAATTTGAGAGGGCATTGTTTTTCTTTCCTCATGTTCTTTAGGGTCTTATAGAACAATTTCTGGTTTTCTTGTGCATCTTTTTCTAGCTTTTCTCCAAATTCTTCCCAGGACTTCTGTTTTGCTGCTAGCACTTTGTTCTTTGCTTCTGTTCTGAGTGTCAATATTCTCTATATTTTTCCATTTGTCCTGTTTTGTTTTTAGCTCCTAAGTATTGTTTCCATGCCATTTTCTTTTCTCTTATTTTCTCTTTGACTTCCTCTGTCCACCAAGGTGTCCTCTTTCTCTGGTTCCCAAGTCGGACTTCACCGCATGCTTCTGCAGCAGCTGTCTTTATGATATCCTTGAATTTATTCCAGAGGGTTTCCAAGTCATCAGGTCGTTCTTCTGTGTTGCTCACTGCTGTAGCAATAAGCCCCTGATATCTGGTCTTAATTTCTGGCTCTCTCAGCTTGTAGGTCCTAATGCTCATTTCTCCTGCTCGTTTACTTGGTTTCTTGCGTGATGTTGGGCAGTTCCTAGGCTGAGCAACTCTTTCAGTTGTTCGTTTGATTGTTAGCAGGTAGTGATCACTTCCAATCTCTGGCCCCCTCCAGACTCTTGCATCTTGGACATATCTGAATGAGCTTCGCCGAACAATGGCATAGTCGATCACTGACTTCTCATTCTTGGTTGGTTCACATCTAGTGTATGCATGTATGCGCTTATGGGGGAACTTTGTGTTTGTAATGATCAGATTCTGCTCACTGCAGAATCTAAGGAGTCGCTTTCCATTGTCATTGAGAGTATCTTCTCCATATCTTCCGATAACTCCACCCCATCTAGCATGGTCATTTCCAACTCTGGCATTAAAATCTCCGAGCATAATAACTTCATCTAGGCAGTCATCCACTGTCCTTTGAAGCAGCTCGAAGAATTCCTCCTTGACCTCTGCTCTCTCATCCTCATTTGGCCCATACATTATGACCAGGTTGACTATGGTTTCTCCTTCTTTTAGTTTTACAACCATAATGCGCTCCGAGACAAAGTTCCATCCCTTGATACTATCTTTTTGATTTTGGGCCACAATGCAACCCACGCCCCCTTTAGCTCTTTCAGATATGGGTACACCACTGTAGAGCAACGTGTTGCCATCGAGATCCATGACTCCTTGTCCTTTTTTCTTCGTTTCCGTTATAGCCAGGATTTCTAGTTTTGCTTTCCTCATCTCTTCCACCAGCTCCTCTTCCTTCCCATTTATACTTCTTGTGTTCCAAGTTCCATAAGTCGTAGTCCGTAGTCCGTTCCAGTTCGTCGCCTTTAGAATCAGTCCGGTTTTCTCTCTTGTAGTTCGCGTAATCATGATTTAAAGCAAACAGGTGATTGGCCTGTTGTGCCTTTGCATGGTGGAGGGGCTGCCTCCTTACGGCCTCCATGCAGGCCGCATTCCTCCTTTTTCATCCGGGCTTGGGACCGGCATTGGCGGAGTTGTTTATGGTAACTTAGTGTATAAAATGACATGAATGGAATATTAAATATAGGTCAGCTTGCGTATCTGAAGGTTTTTCTTAGAAAGGCAGTACACGTTTTATTGAAGAAAGCGTGTATGCTGCAGTAGGCTTTTACTATCAACGTGAAACGTTACAATTTGCAGACGAAGTAGAAAACAAGGGGGATTTCGAGTACAGTCATTGTGACAGCACTGTTCTTTACCATTCTTCTTTCCTTTTATTGAAGTTATTTGTTAGGCTTTACATTTACTTTTTAATTTATATATGTGGATTAGAATTTCCCACGACAGGTATGTGAAGTGGTGCACCACTGCCAATTCATAGTTATCGATAGTGATAACTGGTGCAGCACCCACATCCTGACTCAGCACATATATATATATATTGTCACGAGAGGGGTGTATAGTTTTAAGAGAAAGGTATCATGGACACAATGTTGTATCAGGTTATACCAGGATAGTGCCAGATAAGAGACTGGTCTTATAAGAAATACACCCTTCTCTGAAAGGTAAGATCAAGCTGTATAAGTTCCTAGGTATGATGATAGTGTTTTATCCTAGGTCCCTAAATGATCCTCTCAAGATCCGCCTCTGTTTATAGTGTTAGGCTCTGCTAGGGGTATTAAACTAAACTATTAACCAACAAGAACTGTAATTTAACTTAAATAATCCAAGTAAGTCTATTGGTAAAATTTACCATTTTTTTGGTACAAGTTTTCTTTTCTTTGTGAAATTTTTCACTGAACTCAAAATTGATTTGGAAATAAAATTAATAAAATCACTTGTTAAATATTCAGAACTAACTACAGTATGTAAATTTATAAAGCTGAACTTAATCTTGTTGTAGACTGTCTTTAGTAGGTTCAATAAGAGTTATTCGCAGTTAATGAAATAAAATCAATCACTGATTTATAAATTTGCCTATCTAGATGCACTGACGTTTTATCGTACTGTCCTAGTTTCTTTATTTGTGGTAATACTGTTATACACTGGACAGTAAATTAATATGAGACAAACATAAAGGTATGTTATCAGGCACTCGTAGGAAATAAAGAAGTAGAACACTTGTCAACAGAAAAACAACAGACATGGGTGGCTTACCCAGGATTTGAACCCTGGATCTTCCGTGCGTCAACCCCGCCTAGCTATGCAAGCGAATCACACTATCCTTCCTGCCATCTACGCATCACCAAAAAATGATGCTTCATTGACAGGTCATTAGTGCGAACCGCAATACGTAACACCGTAACAGCCTATTAATGACGCAATTACTTCTGTTGTTCCCCTATTATACAGTATAGGCCAGTCCACACAAGACAAAGACCTTAAAACTGTGTCCAGTAAATGATAGTAGACTTAGAACAATAAATTAATATGAAACAAACATAAAGGTATGTTTCCCTTCCTTATGTGTTAGAACAGTAAGAACAGGACAGGGTAGGTTTGGTATTGTATAAACATTTATAACACATAAGGAAGGGAAACCCGAGGCCTGTAAAAAGTAAATTAATATAAGACAAACATAAAGGTATGATATCAGGCACTCGTAGGAAATAAAGAAGTAGAACACTAGACAACAGAAAATTAACAGACATGAGTGGCTTACCCAGTGTCTTAAATGTTTTAAAGATAAGTATCAGGAGTTAATTGGCCAAGTCTGAACAGAGGTGCTAATGGTAAGTAGGTGAGAATAAAAGTGCAAGGAATAGCTTCCACAAGTAAATAGTTTAAGAGAAGAATCTGTCTCTGGATTTAGAAGATGCTCTGATCCAGCCTATCTTTACAACTGTAATTTCTTAATAGACAATACTACTCTCCATACAAGTAACATATATGTTTAACTATATACACACACACACACACACAGTTATGTAACAACAAGACACACAAACGTGAAAACTATGGTAAATGGAGTATGGGTATGGGCTGAGCTGATCAACACAAGAAATTAAGTTTTGATAAGTTTATTATCATATAATAACTCTTCACAACATCAAAACATATATATATATATATACGAGGGGCGTTCAGAAAGTAATGCACCACATCGTTTTTCTCAGGAGCTGTTTATTCAAAAAGCATGAAATTTATACACAATATACAAGGATATGTCATGTAAACATCGGTATTATTCAACATAATCCCCATCAACTTGTACGGCTTTATGCCAGCGCGAAACAAGTGCATGTATTCCTAGCCCGTACCAGATTTTGTCTTGATCATGTAGCCATTTCTTCGCTGCATGAATCACTCCTTCATCATCTTCAAACCTTGTCCCACGGAGTGCATCTTTTAGTGGACCAAATAGATGAAAATCAGAGGGTGCCAAATCGGGACTAAAGGGTGGATGGGGTAGTACATTCCAACCCAATTTGGTGATTGCTTCCCGTGCTGCCAGACTTGTGTGAGGCCCCGCGCATTGTCGTGAAGGAGAAGCAGGTCTGCTGGATTCTTGTGCGGCCGAACTCTGCGAAAACGTTGATTGAGTTTTTTCAATGTCTTAATGTAAGCTTGCGGATTGATTGTCTCTCCTCTTGGCATAACGTCCACAAGAATTACACCTTCATTGTCCCAAAAGACAGTGATCATGACCTTTCCAGCTGAAGGAATTGTCTTAAATTTCTTTCTTCTTGGTGATTTCGGATGATGCCACTCCATTGACTGTCTTTTTGTCTCAGGTTCAAAATGATGTGCCAAGGTTTCGTCACCTGTAACGATCTTAGCCAAAAAGTTCTCTCCATCAGCATTGAAACGCTCCAACAATTCAGAAGAAATTGCTTTCCTTTGCAATCCGTGGTCATTTGTGAGACTTCGAGGAACCCATCTGTGGTGGATTTGATGTTATGAAATGTTGTTGTTATGAACTCTTAGTGTACTGAATGAGGTCAGCTGTCAAGGTCCCGGAATATAATAAATATTATGTTAAGTTACAGGGTACCTTTCTGCTACCACCTTTATGATCGCAATCAGACTTATTCTTTGACTAGAATGTATGATGATGATGACTACGTTTGGTGTCTAGGGTTATGTATAAGTAGTGTAATGTTGCATTAACCAACTAAACATGTACACAAGTATTTTATTATCCAACACAACACAACAGTACTGCAACAATCACATACATACTACACTTTAAAAGACTATCTTAATTAAGTCAGTGGTTGAATTTTGTGTAACGTTAATAATTTTTTTCAATTTATTATCCTGACTCTATTTTGTTTGAATCAGGATTGACAATCAAAAGTGAAATCAATGGAATTATTTACAATATTCAATTTATACAATGGATCTTCTGTCCATAATACAAGTATTAATATAATAAAAGTGTGTAGGTGTAGTTTTCTAAATAGGATAATACTGGTATATGTAAAATGGTAGGTTGTTTGTTATCATCACTCCCTATCGTTCGTTTTCTTTGCATGGATCACAGGTGGAATTCTTTTATTTGATAATGTCAATTTTGATGTCTAATAACTGCGGTTCATAGAGGTTGAGACTTTCGGTGCCGAACGGGCACTTAACTTCGAAGGATAACCCTGGTAAGTCTTGTCCTAGGCTCGGTGGACCCTCAGGTTTACTTCATAAAAGGCAATAACCTCCAGTACATGCCCGAATTATGCAACAAAGTCAGGAATCAATCAGTTCCCATGAGCCTGGTTTTATGTGACTGTCAGGGCCACAAAACCCCTGAAATAAGAAGGTTATGCATCCTTCTTTATAATAAGTATACAATAATGTTCCACAGTTAATTATAGGTACAGTACAAACAAACGCATAGGGTCAGCTCTTTATGACAACCAATTGTACCATTATATTTTGAAGTGACAATGTATACCAGTATTCCTCTCCCCTAATGGTTACAACGCCTCTGCAATTCCAACAGTAATCTTTTCTATACAATAGGATAGGTGTTATGCTCCTTGATGACAATCATATATAATTTTGTAGTTCTACACCTCTCTGATAGGCTATCATATGATGGATCAATCTCTAGGCTTCGCCTAAGTCTGCCATCGACTCACTTACTTACAGTCGTATGTTAGTATCTCACATTTAAACTTTATTTTAAATAAAATGGTTAATAAATTCAATCTTACCACAATTTTCAATGAATATTACACACAAACAACGATGACTGGCAGATCTGGCCCAAGTTATCACTGCCCTGTCCAGAAGTTTATAATATTTGTATTTAGAATTACACTTCTGTTCTCATCGTCTCGCGGCAAGATTTTTTTAAGAAGTGGCGTCCTAGCCTAACAATTTTTCCTCAATATCAACTAAGCTGGCCAATAGAAGCAGACGACTATGAATTTTAAATCGAACTTTAAAAAAAACAATTTCCAAAATACTACGTTTACTACTACAAGTATATTTTTAGTGTTAGGTTAACCAATCCCCTCTCGCCTTCCTTTACACTACAGCCAATCAAAATCTTGGTACCTTTTAGTCCTATTTACCCAAAGCTTTTTTCAAAATATGTCATGAAAAAAAAATTAAGCAGGCGTGATCTTTCTTCTCTTCAGTGGTCTTATCATACATAATATTATTGCCATTATTTTGGTTTTTTTTTTTTTTGTACTAGTGGGTAACTGACACCATATTATGGCTCAGGACATCATAAGGCATCCGAATATATAATTTTTATGGCCCTATGTATTATAGTTCATAATTCCATATTTTTTCTATGTTAGTCTTCAAAACTAGAAACTACCACCTGTTGCATTCTTTTTCTAACTATTTTCAACCTAAATACGAGAATCGTCCGTAGTACGTTAGAATTACGTCATTACTTTTAATAAGGTGACCATATTTTCAAAACCCTAATCCGGGACAAAATTGTAGATTTGACCTATTTCAATGCAAAAAAATCGGGACAAAAGGGTAAAGAAAAGGTCAAAAGTCGGGACATGTCCCGGAAAAATCAAGTTGATGTCAATTTAACTGATTCCGTACGCAAGATGTTTTAAAAGACGCAAGGGCCGACCGCTGTGACCGCAAGATCTTTTAAAAGACGCTGATTTATTTCGTTGTTTCTTTCTATTCTGATATTTTATACTGCCCGGAATTTATCTCGAACGGAAGTAAACACAAAACTGGGCAAATTTCAACATGCTTCAACGTCTTTTATTTGCGTTTGAAGGGATTTTTTCACTTTTATCTTCATCTTTAATCGTGTTTTGTCGTATCGCCATAATGCCAAAAAACACACAGGATATGTTACTAATATGTGAACAGTGAACAAACTGTGTGATCAACCATAACTTTCTTACTTTTTCTGTGTTTCTAAATGGATTACCTGCACAAAGAGAGCAGTGAAACTGTATTGTGATAACAATTTATGTTACAAGCCTTACGTAAGTCGAAAGTTTTTGTTCAAAATTTCAAGTTATCTTTTTTTCCGTGTACATGTTATCTGTTATAACATAAACATAACACAAAATTAGCTAGAAAGGCATATGGATTTATATTGTTCATCCAATGTACTTTAATTTGATATATAATATGTTATGCTTAACTCTTGATTAGACACACATTGTCAGTAAACGTAAATTATGTATGTGTAAATTTTTGGGGCTTAAAAATAATTCCGTCCAGAGCTGAAAATAATTACGTACGGAAAGAGTATAATAATATACATTTTATATATACATTTGAATAACATTGAATAACATACATTTTACTGTATAAATTTAACTACTTAAACTAATAAGAAAGAAAAACATCAATAATCCGGTAATTTCCTATCTTTCGTACCTTTTTGGTCCGCAGTGAATATATGTAGTTAGGTGTTGTTTCGTAGCAGTTAAGGTTAGGATTAGGGTTAGTATTATGGTTAACACTAACCCTAACACAAACCCTAATCCTAACCCTAATCTTAACCCTAATTCTAACCCTAATCCTATCCCTAAGCGCTACGAAACAACACCTAACTATACATATTTACTGCGGAGCAAAAAGGTACGAAAGATAGGAAATTACCAATAATCCTTACTTAAGGTGAAGCTGAGTTACTGTAATTTTCAGATGAGTGGATTTTTATCAATAGGTTCTTCTTTGCAAGCAGCATCTTAAAAAACTCGACACATGTTTCCTCACAGTTCACTTTGGTTGTCAACATAGCTTTCAAAGTTTCAACACCTAGCTGTGTTTTATCACTTGCCCATAAGCTGTTCATCAAAGAAAACACGTTCTGTGGCAGCATTTGTGCCAAGGAGACAGAAAAAAAACTCTGCCAACTTCAAAATATTTGAAAATGTCACATTATTGTTTTTGAAGTGGGAAACTATTTCAATCCAACGTTGTGGTGGCAATGTTTTTTTTTTGGCACTCCATTCACTAATTTTCTGAGAAGTAACAAACTGCTTCATATAGACATATTCGTCATAAATTTCAGTTTCTGTAAAGTGGGCTGAAGGTTATGTTTGAACCACTAGTGATGATGATATCTCAATATCTGCCCAAATTGGTATTCTGTTCAGCGTTACCCAGCTGTAGGATTCTAGGTCTTGAAAATTTTTTGCAGCCCATTTATTCAAATAATTGAAAGCTGTTTCATAGAACGAAGAAACGCTAGCATGAAACTTTTTCACATCCTCCTTTGGAAGTCCTTCCATTTCCAGCTTTTCAAGGATTATCTTAACTCTTGATGGCAAGAAACAGTCTTCCAGTTTGGACTTCAAAATAGTTTTCAACCTGTTGATGCTGTCAATGACTTCAAACACAGTGGCCGTCTGTCCCTCTATTTTTTGCACTGCTTCGTGGGATGGAGAGGCCTGACTGTGAACAAAAACAAGCCATGCCTCAGATAGAGGATTTTCAAAGAATGTCTGTATAAAAACTGGGCATCTGTCTTGAGATTGAAAATATGATTTTAAAGGCAGGAACATCTGAAGAACCCTTTCAACAGCAGGCAGCAGAGCAAGCCACCTAGTCTAAGCATAACCTAAGATCATCTGGAAGTCTGTTTCCACAAACTGGCAAAACTCCTTGAGTCTTTCAACTCGTACTGTGTATGATTTGAAGAGTAGATCAATTTTAGCAATAATCATCTCGACATCAACAGGCAGGTTTTTGTTTTCTCAATATTAATGTCGAGTCCACATTCTTGACTTATACTGTTCACTTGCTTCACTAGTTCTTGTAACTCCTGTTCGCTTTCAGCTAACAACACGGTATCATCTGTTCGAACAGTGTTGTGGAAAATATGACCTGCACACCCAACTCCTATAAGACAATGTCCAAGGTTTTCTTGCAGTTTTTTGAAAACATTGTTCTGTCCTTTTCTTTCAGCACCTCCAAAATTGGAATTTGTGTTGTCTGCGCATAATCCAACTACTTTCCTGTCTAAACCATTTTCAGTTATGCAGTCATTATGACAACTACTTACAATATCAGATGTTTCACCTGGCAATGACTTTAACTCTAATATTTTAATTTTCACTCCATTACTGTGATCAAAGTATCTGACAAGCAAAGGAAAAATCTTGAATTCTTTGTGGTTGGATGCATTTGTCTGTACATAAATAAATGTAGACTTTTCTATGTCACACCTTAATTCATTTAGAATATGGGGTGCCAAGACATTTCGGATAATGGCTTCTGTTTTCGTACGTGCACATGCCAATTTTGGCTCTAAAATAACCTGAAGTAATTTTGATGTGCAATCCATAGACCTGAAAGTATGATTGTGTAGCACTGTATGGTATGCAAAGGCGCCTTCTATAGCAGCTAATTGCTCTTCTTGGTCACCAATTTTATCAGCTCTGAAGAAAGTGGTTAACGACGAGCTTGATGCAGCTGTAACGACGGCTCTCTTATGTTTCTCACTGCTTATGTGGTTCTTAATATCACCACGTCCACTATGGCGTATCGAAAACCCGGAGGCACATATATTGCATCGTACATTGAAGTTTGATGTACTCTTTTTAATAAACGGATATTCCTTTTGTAAATCTTCATTGAAACTGCATTTACGCGTTGGTACCATTTTCTTACAACAATAACAAAATTTGCACAAATAGTTCACCGTTTAAATTAAATAAACGTATACCGTACGCAAAATCTTGGTACTTTACCAGTACCTAAAATTTCAAATAACTGCGAATATCACATTGGAACTACAAAACTAATTCGCGGTCCTGACAACCTCTTGTGCTGTTTCGGCGCCAGTTCACTAATAATTAAAAATTCCATCGTCAGCCACGGAATAATAATTTTTTTTTTTTTAATTTGTGAGATTTATGCCAAATTGGCAAATTCGTCCAAAACCGGGACAAATTGGCGTCCCGGATTGCATCGAAAAAAAGTCGGGACAAATTATCAAAAATGGTCAAAAACCGGGACTGTCCCGGAAAAACCGGGACGTCTGGTCACCTTACTTTTAAGAGCTAAGGTTGTTTACATGACCAATTTAATAACATTTTTTAGTTTTGTATCGTAATTTGAAAAGTGCCCAAGGCGATGTTGCTCGAGTTGGCTGTTGTGAAATCAACGCGAGACGGCGTTCTCTAAGTTCTGTCTTTCCATCCCTCCCCTCTTTTAGTCTTTCACTCTCGTCTTGGCAATTCGACTTGACCTTGCAAAAGTGTTACATTTATTCTCAAGGACGAATTTTTCGAAAAGACTGTCTTTCATTTGGCTATTAGGTTTATCAGAATCGACATGCGGGCGGGCGTAGGAGAATACTACTTACTTACTTACTTACTTAGTCGTTCCCCTTCTACCGTGAGGTGTAGAGGTTTGGAAGAGAGAGCGCCAGACCATTGTATCAGCTGTCTTCTTCCTGGCCTGGTTCCATTCTAGTCCTCGGTCCTTCAAAGATTGTCTAATGTTGTCCTCCCAGCGGACTCTGGGTCGTCCTGGAGGTCTGGATCCCTGGCTCTTTGTTTCCCATGCTTGTCGTGGTAGCCGATCTTCTCCCATTCTGCAGACATGGCCAAACCATCTTAGTTGGGACTGTTCTATTTGGGTCTGCAGCGGATGGGATTTTAGGCCTTGACGGATCGTCTGGTTGCGGACCATGTCTCTTCTTGTTACTTCAACCACTTTCCTCAGATACCTCATTTCTGAGGTTTGGATCTGGCTTTTGTGGGTTGTAGTCATTGCCCACGACTCGCATCCATATGTCAAGACTGGGACATAGGTGGAGCGGTATACAACCATCTTCGTTTTCTTACCAACCTCTTTCTTGCTGAGGAATCCACGATTTATGGCCTGAAAAAGTCTCCCAGCCGCTGCTTTTCGAGTGGCCAACTCTTCTTTGATGCCTCCCTTTCGGTCTATAATAGCTCCGAGATATTTAAAGTGGTCGACCTGCTCCAGGACCTGTTCTCCCAACTTAATCTGATGTTTTCTTTCTTCTCGTGATATCACCATGGATTTTGTTTTAGAGCTGCTTATGACCATCCCTCTCTTCTCCAGCTCTTCCTTCCAGACTTGCAGGTTGGATTGGAGATGTGCCTCTGATTTAGCAATCAGGGCAACATCATCAGCAAATGCCAGCTCCGAAATATAGACCTGTCTCATCTTCCAGTACCCCACTGAATAATTTCTTGTTCTCTCCTTACATGCCTTGATGACATCGTCCATAAGGAGTATGAAGAGGTAAGGTGATAGGATATCACCTTGTCTTACACCAGTGGTGGTCCTGAACTCTTCTGACTTATGGTTTGCTGTCCTCATATAATTTCTGCAAGACTTGTAGAAGCTCTGTATAGCATGAATCAGAGGTGCTGGAATATTCTTCCTTGCCAAACAGTCCCAAAGTTTGCTCCAGGGGACCCTGTCAAACGCCTTTTCCAGATCTATGAAACAAAGATGCATCTCACTCTTATACTCAAGGGCCTTTTCACTCAGCTGTCTGAGTGTGAAGATTAGGTCTTGAGTACTTCGGTTTGCTCGGAATCCGCACTGGACCTCATCCAATTGTGGCTCAGCTAGGCGTCGGAGTCTGTGCTCTAGGATTCTAGAGTAGATTTTACCGGGGACACTGAGAAGGGATATGCCTCTATGGTTTCCACATTGTCGATTGTCACCCTTTTTGAAAATTGGTGTTATGATGGCAATCTCCCAATCCTTTGGTATGGTCTTGTTGCACCATGCTGCCTGTAGGACCTTTAAGAGTAATAGGTCGCCTGATGCTCCCATGTACTTAACCATTTCTGGTGTTATACCATCATGCCCTGCTGCTTTGCCCATCTTGATTTTCTCTAGTGCTGCCCTCAGTTCTTCCATCTTTATGTCATCTTCACCATCATTGGTTTCCTCTTCTGTGTCAGTGGTTATCATTTCTGATGCTTCATCATGCTCACCATCCAGGAGTTCTGAGAAATATTCTTTCCATCTTTCCATTACTTCCTTCGGGGCAGTAAGCAATTTGCCTTGCTTGTCCTTTATAAATTTGAGACTCAATTTTTATTTTCTATCTTATTTTTGACTTTATGCACTAGAATATTATCTAATTTAGCTATTGTATTGAGAATATCGTCACACCATCTTGCGCAAACCTTAGAAAATCAGAGATTTTTTATAAACACACACACACACACACACACACACACACGCACTCACGCACGCACGCACGCACGCACACACACACACATACATATATATATATATATATATATATATATATATATATATATATATATATATATATATATATATATATATATATATATATCAATCAATAAAACCGTGTACAGACAAAGGAAGATAACCCAATAATGCTCTCTTTCTTGTTGAGAAAAAGGATCCCGAAAGAAGTAAATAACCCCAAAAGGTCAGCAGATTAGCACTAGGGGTAGGATAGGTAGTACAGTAAAGAACAAGTCCCACTACAGTGCTATCCAGTAAAGAAAAATATATTACACAATGTTTAGCAAAAGAAAAGAACCAAAGTTTGCAGGTACAATGTTTCCTGTAACAAATGAAAATTATTTCACACTTTCTCTCTTTCTCTGTTGTACCTGGTTACTCATTCGCTCCTTACCTACTCTGTTGAAAACAACTGGGTTGACAAATAATCCATGGAAAAATGCATATAATGTCCAGTAATTGAACGTCTGTGTCCTAATGGATATGAACGCAGTTTCATAATCCAGATATACCATGTTCGAAACCTGCTGCAGGCGGTTTGTTAGCAGATCGCTTTGTGTGGATTTTTAACAATGGTATAAGCGCCGTACCGTTCAGAAAGCAATGGCAAACTACTGAATGAAAAAAATTGCCTAGAAAAATCACAAACAACAATAAAAGCTGGGGTTGATTGCCACGCCCTGTAAAGGATAAGCAACTTACTTTTTTAATTGGTATCATCCGAATCAGGATCCAGTTCCTCGGATTAGAATTAAACTTTACACGGAGAACGCCTTGTCGTAAAATTATTTTGAGAGAAAGATTCTTAGAAATAGTGGTCCGGTTTAGAGTGGAGAATGATGATGACATCTCAGTGATAGAAAGGTTACAGAGTAACTAGTTGCTTCACAGTGTGCTGGGGAGAGAAAAGACAGACTTATTTACGACAAATCGTTTTTCTCAATCTACTCTTCATCCCTCCTGGTCAAACAATTATTTGCCAGTTTCCAGACACACACCTGCGCTCACACCGATTTGGTGCTTCAAACACACAGACGCACGTGGATACAACTATATTAAACAAATAGGGGAAATGTTGGGCTTTGGGTATTTCCAACACAGTGCTAACTAGGTTTATAATGTTTATTAACCAAAAAAAAAATAAGTAAATCACAAACAAATATCAAGTGTTACATAAAATTATCATAAGTACAGAAAATGCAAATAACAAGGTGGGGAGGGGGTGAAGAAGATTGGTATCGACTAAGCCCTTCCCGCTTATTAGACAAAGATGAACCCAGTCCAAAGATAGATAGTTATCAGGAACATAGGTAATGTAACCTAACAGTGAAGTTAATTACTCTGAAAGAGGGGTTACAATACTAGGTATGGGTGGTAGAAAAAATCCTGTTATCCCAAATTGTTCTTCCCTTTACTAAGCAATTGAAGGGGAGGGGGTTAAACAGAGTTAACAAAATATCCCACTCAAAGGAACAATGCGGGGTATACAGAAAATGGATTGCCCTGTAGGCAAGTTAACAAATGGTTTGCAAAAAAACAATTAGATTTCCTGTCATTCATGCACGCGCGTGAGGATCCACACTCATATGCACACACACACTTACCGATTGCAGCATCAGACAATCCATAGAATTATATAAACAACAATTACTCTTGACACGTGAAAATGTCTAGTACTTCGATGTCCCGCCCCAGATGTAGCGAGGGTTGCTGATAGCGAATATTCCCACTAATCGCCGGACTTGAAGACTCAGAACTCTTATGTTTTATTATATAAAAGGAGTCTATGGGATGGCACTGACACAATTCAATACAGGGGGTGAAAATGAGGTCTCTTTAATTTCGCTGCTGGAGGTAAAATTACTTCAAGGCGTGATGATAGCAACTGACCGGTATGGGTTAAATCCAGTGAGGAAAAATAGGCCAAGTCACAGTTCAGGTAAATAGGTACTCTCTCACAACAGAGCAGTAAATAAAATATCGCTACTGGCACTGTTCATCTTCCAGATTATCTTACCGATTGTAAGTTAATTTGATGATTTATTGAACTGTTCTTGGGTAGGCTTTCTTTCATGTAATTATGATAGCTAGGTCGCATCGGACCGCCACAAGAATACAATTTAAAAAGTTTCATCAATATCTCTGGAGGTTTTAAGATGTATGATTTCTTTATTGCTTTCTTAATGCTGGGATCGCAAAGGTTACGATCACTCTGTATGAAAGAAAAAGACATGTAATATACCGAAAAATCAAATAACATTCTAAAGCGCGATGCATTTCCCGTTAAGACTATCTATATATATACTCGCGTATTTAATTCTGTATTAGGTAAAACCCTGCGCGAGTTCTAATGGTTAAAACACACATCTATATATATATAGGACTTAACTAAATTTATTAATTTTAAATTCCTTAGCGACTTTAAAAGTTACTTTAACATTTAAGCCTCTATTATTTTTGGAAATAATATAACAAGTGTAACATTACATTTACAACTGGGAACTATTGAGATGGTTTAATTTATTCAATTTAAATTAACACAATATCCAGTGAAATAGAATGAATGAACTAGACCACTGATCACTAGACACAGTTATATTTTACCGTTTTGCACAGAATAGAATTCACTGCAAATATATATGAAAATCCAGGGGAAAATCTATAACAAGATTTCAATATCGCTAATGCTTCTGTCAAGTTCTGGCCAACGAGTGATAACATGCATTTCTTCGTGGTCTGTATATCTACAACTGGAATGCCAGATTGGGGGGACATGAGAAATTTGACACCTTTTTTGATCTTAGAAGACTTTTGGGGATCTGACCGCCAGACTAAAAAGAAAAGCCGCCCCTGGTCTCTCGTATCTTCGCTCGCTGCTTGCGCCGGCTTTCCCGTTCGCTCCTACTGCGATCGGTTTCGTGTTTAACACCGAGATGCGAAATACCGGCAGGAAACTTGCGTCGCTCGTTTCAGGGACCACTACTGCCTTTGATAGCATGCAGCCAGTCCTTCCTGAGATCTCCCCCAGTGTCTTTGATCGTGGTCACTACTATCGTTTGATGCTGGCAACGCCCTCCTCTGGCCAAGTTAATGAAAATACCTGCATATGATTGCTCAAGAGATATCCTCGGGCGTGATTTAATCTCTCCTTAAATCAATGCGATGACCAGAATGAACGGTAGATAAACTGTCCACATATTAATCAGCAAACGTGTTGACCATCTGCGTGGAAAGGTTGCATAGCTAATGAGTCCAGGTGAAAAAAAATTCCCGTTTGACGAAAAGTTACAATATATTCGGGGGCACTGATGCTAAACGAAGGGGTCGTTACAAAGGGTCGTACTATATCATCCAACGCTTCAGGGTCAGTCAGGGTCAGCTGAGTTCGTCTGTCACAGTCGTCCCCTCTTTCGAGACATGAAAACCTCTTTTCATGTTTGATTTATGACAATGAAGCTGCCCTGATCGGTAGCTTTAGGATGGTTGGTATCTTCAACTTCCTCCTCTTCCTCCGTAGTCCAGTTTCTACTCAGGAAATCCGCCCCGACATTCTGTCTTCCCGGAATGTATTCCAATTTGAAAGAATAAACGCTTAAAAGAAGGGCCAAACGCATGATCCTTGCGTTAAACTCTTTTTTGGCCAAGAAAGGCTAACGGAGCGTGGTCTGTTTGCACCGTGAAAGATGTCCCATAGAGAAACTCATGATGGCGTCTGATACCGTCAATCAGAGCGAGACATTCTCTTTCAACTACGCTGTAGTTCCGTTCAGCTTTATTTAATTTCCGACTGCCATAGGCAACTGGAAATAGCATGTTCGGGTTACTGTCATCGGCTTGAAGCAGCGTTGACCCGATGCCCTGACCTGACGCGTCGACCCGCAGTACAAAAGCTTTCTTGAGGTCAGGCAACCTCGAAATGGGGTATGCAGACAACTGTCCTTTCAAAGTGCTGTACATATGACCTTATCAGGACAACCTTTCTTTGTGAGGTCAGTCAGAGGTGCCGTCAGTCCGTTGAAGTTCTGGATGTACTTTTGATAGTATGCACTTAGTGATATGAAGGAACGTACGTCTTTCTTCGTTCGGGGTCTTTTTGCTGCCACTATTTTCTCCACGTTCTTCTTAATAGGCCAACTACTGCCGTGAGAAATAGTATGCCCCAGGAAGTCTAACTGTTCAAACCCGATGAGACATTTGCTAGGTCTGGCTGTGAGACCAGTTTCCTGTAGTTTCCTGAGGAGCATAGCAACCGTAGCAATATGTTCTTCGTAGGTTTCCGATGCAATTAATATGTCATCCATGAAATTACGGATATGGGGACTTTGCAAAGGTTCTAGAAGCTTCCTCATCATCCCGGTGAACACTCCTGGTGCGTTATGCAATCCAAAAGGCATCACGTTAAATGTGTAATGTCCTTCACTAGTGCTGAAAGCTAACAAAGGTTTTATTTCCTCCTTGACTGGTATTTGATAATAACCTTTACTGAGGTCAATCTTGGAGAAAATCTTTGCTTTGCTGAGCTTGGTGAACAACTCAGAAACAGTTTGGAGAGGTTCGGGCTGGAATTCCGTTACAGCGTTTAGCAGCCGGTAATCTATACACAGCCGAACTTCCTTATTGGGCTTCTGCAACAGCACTACACTGGAACTGTAAGGAGATGTAGACTCACTGATAATTCCTGCCTGACGCAGCTTGTCTATTTCTCCGCGAAGTGTATCAGCTTTAGCGTACGGGATGGGGTAAAATCTGGTTCGAACAGGGGTCTCGTTTGTTAATTTCATATCAAATTCGATGAGATTTGTTCGACCAGGTACATCCGTTAAGACTGCACTGTACTGTTTTAGTAGAGCCCTGGTTTCTGTTTGTTGTTCTGGTGAGAGATTGTCGCCGAACTTGACATCTTTAAAGGATTCTGTGAGTTGCAATGGGTACTCCATGCAACCATCATCATCTTCCTCGTCTTCCGTAGCTATGGCGACAGCCAGGAGATGCTCGGAGGATGGCACAAGTCTTTCCAAATAATTCTTAAGTAGATTTATGTGAAAGACCTTCTCCTTTCCTTTGATGGAGATCTTGTAATTGGTACGGGAGATCTTTTTAAGGACGGTAAACGGCTCTTGCCATCCGATGCGAAGTTTATTGCTTCCGGTTGGAAGTAGCAACACAATTTTCTCCCCTGGTTGTAGTTCTATCTCGTTTGCAGCTTTGTTGTATCTTTTAGCATGTTTAGCGCGGGCTTTCGTAAGGTTGGTCGTAGCTAGATCCCATCCTAGCTTTAGCCTTTCCTTGAGCTCAGATACATACTTGCTTGCAGAGACGACTGTCTCGTCATCCTTTTGGTCTGTCAAGGACCGAAGTAAGGCTTCAAGTAGCCCCTTAATAGGTCTGCTAAATAAAAGTGTAGCAGGCGGGAATCCCGTAGACGCTTGGGGAACCTCTCGGTAGACGAATAAGGCAGCCGATATATATAGGTCCCAGTCTTCCGGTTTCTCCTGACCCAGCTTACGTAACATGGTGGTGAGGCTGCCATTAAACCGTTCCACGAGCCCATTTCCGGCCGGATGGTAGGGATTTGTGTGGATATGTTTGGCCCTCAAGATCTTAAAGATCTCCTTCATTAACAGGCTACGGAATTGGGATCCATTGTCCGTCAAAACTTGTTGAGGGAATCCCAACCGTGTAAAAATTTGCACGAGGGCTTCTGCGACATGCTTGGAATCTATGCATGGTAGCGGTACAGCTTCGGTCCACATAGTGCAAGTGTCAACTAAGGTCAGGATGAACCTGTTCCTTCTTTTGGTCTTTTCCAGGGGACCAATAATGTCGACAGCAACCCGTTCAAATGGAGTACCTACTATTGGCATTTGCCCCATAGGTACTGGGGGTGTCAAGTGCTTGGGTGCTACCCGTTGGCACTGGGCGCAGAATTTCACATACGTGATAATGTTCAAGTTCATTCCTGGCCACCAATAGTGGGTTTTTATTCGCTGAATAGTGGCGTTTTGTCCCATATGTCCGCTAAAGGGAAGAGAGTGCCCCATTTCTAAGATCTGGCTTCTGTACTGTGTCGGTACTAGGAGCTGGTTATTCTCCGTGTCCGGGTTGCCCGTTCTACGATACATACGCCATCCTTAGAAAAGATTTCTCCGTTGTGTCTTGGGTCCTACACAATGGGCTAATCACCTGTTTGTCAGACATTTTGATTGCATGTTTTGCCCAGGAGCCTTGTGTTCTTTGGGTCACCTCAACACCCTGTTTACGGGGTAGAAGAGGTTCCGATTAAGAAAGAAAGAAAGAAGTCTTGGGTCCTTAGCCAGGGGCAGTTTTCTAAAGCAGAGCTCCAGAGTAGGGTCCTTTTGTTGCGCCTCCTTTAGTTCATTTGGCAACAAATTTGGCGCAGACTCCCTCTCCTTCTTGGCTTGTCGTCTGGGTAGATGTGGCTGCTTTTACCTCCGAAATCTGTATCTCTACCAGTGCGATAGGAAGCGTCCTGGGTGCATCACTCCTGAAAACTCCACTACGTAATTATGATAGCTAGGTCGCATCGGACCGCCACAAGAATACAATTTAAAAAGTTTCATCAATATCTCTGGAGGTTTTAAGATGTATGATTTCTTTATTGCTTTCTTAATGCTGGGATCACAAAGGTTACGATCACTCTGTATGAAAGAAAAAGACATGTAATATACCGAAAAATTAAATAACATTCTAAAGCGCGATGCATTTCCCGTTAAGACTATCTATATATATATACTCGCGTATTTAATTCTGTATTAGGTAAAACCCAGCGCGAGTTCTAATGGTTAAAACACACATCTATATATATAGGACTTAACTAAATTTATTAATTATAAATTCCTTCGCGACTTTAAAAGTTACTTTAACATTTAAGCCTCTATTATTTTTGGAAATAATATAACAAGTATAACATTACATTTACAACTGGGAACTATTGAGATGGTTTAATTTAATCAATTTAAATTAACACAATATCCAGTGAAATAGAATGAATGAACTAGACCACTGATCACTAGACACAGTTATATTTTACCATTTTGCACAGAATAGAATTCACTGCAAATATATATGAAAATCCAGGGGAAAATCTATAACAAGATTTCAATATCGCTAGTGCTTCTGTCAAGTTCTGGCCAACGAGTGATAACATGCATTTCTTCGTGGTCTGTATATCTACAACTGGAATGCCAGATTGGGGGGACATGAGAAATTTGACACCTTTTTTGATCTCAGAAGACTTTTGGGGATCTGACCGCCAGACTAAAGAGAAATGCCGCCCCTGGTCTCTCGTATCTTCGCTCGCTGCTTGCGCCGGCTTTCCCGTTCGCTCCTACTGCGATCGGTTTCGTGTTTAACACCGAGATGCGAAATACCGGCAGGAAACTTGCGTCGCTCGTTTCAGGGACCACTACTGCCTTTGATAGCATGCCACCAGTCCTTCCTGAGATCTCCCCCAGTGTCTTTGATCGTGGTCACTACTATCGTTTGATGCTGGCAACGCCCTCCACTGGCCAAGTTAATGAAAATACCTGCATATGATTGCTCAAGAGATATCCGCGGGCGTGATTTAATCTCTCCTTAAATCAATGCGATGACCAGAATGAACGGTAGATAAACTGTCCACATATTAATCAGCAAACGTGTTGACCATCTGCGTGGAAAGGTTGCATAGCTAATGAGTCCAGGTGAAAAAAATCCCGTTTGACGAAAAGTTACAATATATTCGGGGGCACTGATGATATACGAAGGTGTCGTTACAAAGGGTCGTACTATATCATCCAACGCTTCAGGGTCAGTCAGGGTCAGCTGAGTTCGTCTGTCACAGTCGTCCCCTCTTTTGAGACATGAAAACCTCTTTTCATGTTTGATTTATGACAATGAAGCTGCCCTGATCGGTAGCTTTAGGATGATTGGTATCTTCAACTTCCTCCTCTTCCTCCGTAGTCCAGTTTCTACTCAGGAAATCCGCCCCGACATTCTGTCTTCCCGGAATGTATTCCACTTTGAAAGAATAAACGCTTAAAAGAAGGGCCCAACGCATGATCCTTTCGTTAAATTCTTTTTTGGCCAAGAAAGGCTAACGGAGCGTGGTCTGTTTGCACCGTGAAAGATGTCCCATAGAGAAACTCATGATGGCGTCTGATACCGTCAATCAGAGCAAGACATTCTCTTTCAACTACGCTGTAGTTCCGTTCAGCTTTATTTAATTTCCGACTGCCATAGGCAACTGGAAATAGCATGTTCGGGTTACTGTCATCGGCTTGAAGCAGTGTTGACCCGATGCCCTGACCTGACGCGTCGACCCGCAGTACAAAAGGTTTCTTGAGGTCAGGCAACCTTAAAATGGGGTATGCAGACAACTGTCCTTTCAAAGTGCTGTACGCGTGTTCGCACTTTTGATCCCATATGACCTTATCCGGACAACCTTTCTTTGTGAGGTCAGTCAGAGGTGCCGTCAGTCCGTTGAAGTTCTGGATGTACTTCTGATAGTATGCACATAGTGATATGAAGGAACGTACGTCTTTCTTCGTTCGGGGTCTTTTTACTGCCACTATTTTCTCCACGTTCTTCTTAATAGGCCAACTACAGCCGTGAGAAATAGTATGCCCCAGGAAGTCTAACTGTTCAAACCCGATGAAACATTTGCTAGGTCTGGCTGTGAGACCAGTTTCCTGTAGTCTCCTGAGGAGCATAGCAACCGTAGCAATATGTTCTTCGTAGGTTTCCGATGCAATTAATATGTCATCCATGAAATTACGGATAAGGGGACTTTGCAAAGGTTCTAGAAGCTTCCTCATCATCCTAGTGAACACTCCTGGTGCGTTATGCAATCCAAAAGGCATCACGTTAAATGTGTAATGTCCTTCACTAGTGCTGAAAGCTAACAAAGGTTTTATTTCCTCCTTGACTGGTATTTGATAATAACCTTTACTGAGGTCAATCTTGGAGAAAATCTTTGCTTTGCTGAGCTTGGTGAACAACTCAGAAACAGTTTGGAGAGGTTCGGGCTGGAATTCCGTTACAGCGTTTAGCAGCTGGTAATCTATACACAGCCGAACTTCCTTATTGGGCTTCTGCAACAGCACTACACTGGAACTGTAAGGAGATGTAGACTCACTGATAATTCCTGCCTGACGCAGCTTGTCTATTTCTCCGCGAAGTGCATCAGCTTTAGCGTACGGGATTGGGTAAACTCTGGTTCGAACAGGGGTCTCGTTTGTTAATTTCATATCAAATTCGATGAGATTTGTTCGACCAGGTACATCCGTTAAGACTGCACTGTACTGTTTTAGTAGAGCCCTGGTTTCTGTTTGTTGTTCTGGTGAGAGATTGTCGCCGAACTTGACATCTTTAAAGGATTCTGTGAGTTGCAATGGGTACTCCATGCAACCATCATCATCGTCCTCGTCTTCCGTAGCTATGGCGACAGCCAGGAGATGCTCGGAGGATGGCACAGGTCTTTCCAAATATTTCTTAAGCAGATTTATGTGGAAGACCTTCTCCTTTCTTTTGATGGAGATCTTGTAATTGGTACGGGAGATCTTTTTAAGGACATGGGTCCTCGTGGTGGAGCACCATGCATGAGCTCAAAAGGCGAGAACACAGTGTGTTCGTTTGGGACTTCCCGATAAGCGAACAGCACTGCTGGGAGCACTCTATCCCAGTCTTGCGGATACGTCGTGGTCACTTTCCCCAGTAGTTGTTTCAGCATTTTATTTAAACGTTCTATCATGCCATTGGACTTACGATGATAAACAGAGCTAAGAGATCTATCTATATTGCATAGTTTCATGACATGCGACATGACATCTGACACAAACTGTGTTCCTCTATCTGATAAAATATTGTCAGGGAACCCCACTCTCGTAAAAATGAGGAATAGTGCGTCAGCCACATCGGTGGTAGCAATATGTTTAAGAGGTATTGCCTCCGGCCACCTGGTGCACATATCAATACAGATGAGGACATATTTATGACCTCTGGCTGACGGAACTGACAGTGGACCTATTAAATCTATGGCTATTTTTTCGAATGGTCGCACCGAAATATCCGCAGCATTATGGTAAGCACCCTTTGTAGCCATTTGTTGGCATGTCTTGCACGAACGACAAAATAATTTGACATCCTTGACTATTCCAGGCCAATAAAAATGCTGTAAGACTCTATATTTCGTCCTAGCAAAGCCCATGTGGCCTGCACAGTTTGTATCATGCGCATGTCTGAGAATGTAAGGTCGAATATTGGTTGGTACAATAATTTGTTGCTGTACCGATGTAGCATCTCTAGCATTACGAATTAATATGTCATTTTTAATTGTATACCAAGGTTGTGACCTTTCTGAGCAATCAACATCCTATGATTTTACCAATTTGAAAAATCCTTTCAAAGAATTGTCATTATTTTGCATATCAATAAATGATGTCTTCGTTATCATCGGCATAAGATGTTGATGTTCCTCCTTGTCATGATTGTTAGTCATTTCTTCTTCCTCTTGAGCCTGTGCCTGTGCTCTTGTAATGACCATGTTAGCGTGTAGTATATGCTGACGTTCCCAGATTTCTATATCTTCGAGTGAACACGCTTTTATACCCACAATATTGCCCATGATTATGTCAGCAATTGGTTCCTGTAATAAACATGCTTTCACTTGACCTGAGAAAAATGGAGTATCAATGTGCACAATGGCCACAGGATAGAATTCCACCGTGCCTCCAAATAGGACACATTTTACATTCTCCCCAGTGCAGCAAGATGGGTCTACCAACGATTTGCGCACTCCAACAGTTGTGCAACCTGTATCACGCAAGACTGAAACTAGTTGATTATTTAAAAAACCCCTGTGAAACATTAGCGAGCCTTTCCCATCATGAGAGGCTAATGCAGGTAACAACGCGGGCACAGGATGACCGCAGGAAAGTCTGGAGACAACATCTGGCTGAAACAGAGTGGTGCATTCTGAACAATTTGATGGATTAAATAAACCAGCTGCACACGCATTTGCAATATTTGTGTTTTCCCCAGTGGGATTAACTGCTCCTGTGTTACTACTCGTATTATGACTCCAGTTCGAGGTTTTTTGATCCATGCTCCAAGAGCGATTAAAGTTGTTATTACCCCGGTAATAATTCCGACTCTCTCTACCATTCTGAGGATTATTAGAATGTTGAGGACACGTACAACCTGGACAGTGTTGAGATGGAGAAGAGTTTTGGTTGTTCTTTGTATAATAGGATCTGGCTCCTCTGTTCATGTAGGTATTATCAGATCTACGCCATCCTCTGTTAGATTGAAAGTAACCCTGTGATGGTCTATTTCCATCAAAATATCGTTGGGAGTTTCTCTGATATTGATAAGGTTGATTGCAAAAATTGTACCGTCCTCGGAAAGATCCACTATTTCGGTCATTATTCCTGCCAAAATTTCTATCCATACTTTGCGATCGAGATCTGGGGTTGTTTATCTGCACCGAATGAGCTGATGCAACAGGTAATGCTTCTTTAATAGTAGAGTTGTTCACACTCTTCCCTGGGTGTGCCGTCATAAACTGGCGCCCTAACAACTCAAGGGATTGTAACGATTCTGGCTTCCGTTCATGTAAATAGGCCAAAAAATCAGGGTTAATGGAGGAAAGTACTCTGTCTCTCAAAATAAGCTCCATCAAGTCCTCATATGTATGTTTAATTTTAGCCAACTCAATCCAACGATTGAAGCATAACTTTATAGTTGAAATGAACTCACTAAAGTCCTTGTTGCTTTCGGGTGTGAGTTTTTTAAAGCTTAGCCTGTACCCATTCTCGTCTAATTAATACTTTCTTAAAAGTAATGTTTTAGCTGCCTCATAAGATTTTATGTTTTCCTCATCCATTGTTGACACAGCTGTCAACGCTTCACCTGTCAGTAATGACATTAAATGTATCACCCATGATGATTTTTCCAGTTTGTATTCCTCACACACTGTCTGGAATCGGTTTAATAAGCACGAGATATCGTCTATATTTTGATTAAATTTAGGTAAGTGAAGTTTAAATGATGAAGCATGTTCTCTCTTGACCGAACCTGCACCTTCTTGATTACTCTGTTTATTACTAGTTTCCACTTTGAGTCTCTCCAACTCTACAGAAGCCATTTTTTGTTCATGCAGAAATTGGGCTTTCTTAGCCTCTAAATCTTTCTCATCTTGTCTTTTCTTTTCTGCCATTTCATCTTGTCTTTTCTTTTCTGCCATTTCATCTTGTCTTTTCTTTTCTTCAAATTCTTCTTGTCTTTTCTTTTCTGCTATTTTTTCTAACTGAATTCGTTCATCTTTTTCGATCTCTCTCATTCTTGCTCTCTTATCCATTTCCAGTTTCTTTTCTTCTCTTTCCAGTTGCTCCATGGCAAACTCTTTAAGCTCCTGGCCTTGCATTCCCATCTCTTTACCTAGCTGGATAAAATGCTCCAGACTAGACATTATGTAAGTTTAAGTATATATATAAATATATGTTTATAAGTTACTTAATCTGAATATGAATATGGGTACTGATGAGCGATAAACAGCACCAATGCCAATTCGATAAAATTCAGTACTCTGCAAATGTGACTTAGCAAGTAATCAATGCAAACAAAAAAATTAGTGTCGTACACTAGCAGACAGAACACGTAGTACAATAGTGTAGCAACAGAAGAAAATACTAAGATGTAGAAAAAAAGGTTAATGTTTGAAATGTATGCTTACACTATAAGGTTAGACTAGACAAGACGAATTTACAACATAAAATCCATATATCAACATAATGACAGATAGAGAAGACCAACAGTAGACGTACAAAAATGCAGGAAAAAAATTAATAACAAAAAACAACCGACAAATACAAACAACAGTGAAAAAACAGGACAGCACGTCTATAACATAAAGTAAATATAGTATATTCACAAAGAGCGCTTTCCACACAGCATTATGAGCCGGGCCTCTTTGAGAAAATATTACATAAATTTCTCTACTGACACCCTTGATTGCAGACCCGTCCAAAGATGAGATGTAATTCTGCTTATCAAGGTCCCACAAACCCCAACAAACATAAAACAGAAAAACAAAAAGGCTCTACTATAGAATTGTGTAAGACTAAGGCTACAACAAACTAGTCCACTTATCTTTTTATGATCCTTCCTCAGAAGTATAAATGCACGTGACAGTATTGTTGCCTCCAACATATGCAACAGGTAGAGCGAAATTTCATCGATACAGATTGCTGCCACATGTAGAACTATCCATCTTGTTTCACTGGTTGAATGACTGTGCTTTGTCTTGACTGCAGAAATGTTGTTTGATTACTTTACTTTTTCCTGACGAATCCAACCTGGAACTGGGTAGAGTGATGATAACTTTCGTCTCAAAAATGTTGATGAAGAAAATACGAACTTCTATTGGTAAAGTTCAGCAAATATTATGATTGAAGTGTGCTGTTTACTCTTTAAGTTTCTTCTTGCCGGCCCTAGTTTGAAGAAAACCGGTTGGCATAGGTTGCGCAGAAATTTCTATTCAGAAAATTTGTAGATGTGGCTAGGAACAGTAGTATCGTTTTGATAAAATCTTGTGGGTAGAACGAAATCCCGTGTATACTGGCCACCACTTTATACTTTTACCTTATACTTATTGAAGGCTATTGGATAACGAGTATATTAATGTGCTGCACTGGTCTTGTGAGGTATTTTGATATAATAGACAACAGTCTAAACAGTAACGTAAGGAATGGCCAACTTGAATAATCTTGATCAACCGCTTGTTGTATGTTTTATCACATTTAATATGTCACAATACAACATAAGTGTACTTCACTTCTTTTGAGAGCATATGATGATCTGGCAGTACATCAGAAATACAAATGTGTTCAGTAGCAGACATAAGCAATAATGTCGTTGTGCCGGTTTAAAGTCAGAATGTCTTTGTATCGTCTACGACGCCTTCATACTTTACAAATCCGTATTTTATTCAAATCACTTACTGTCCATCTCCTTAAGCCACACACACTCAGGCACACATCATAATGAATTGAGTCAATTATCCTGACTCTGAAATATTTTATAACAATAAACACTGGTCTGTCGCTCTCACATAAATATCCGTACACTTCGAAAACACAAGCCCAACTCAACTGTCCTAACGATAACCTTCGTTCCCCCCGCAGAAGACCCTGTCCACGTCATACACTAAATACCTGTGTCACACACATTCCACAACTCACACGCTTTTACACTCGAAGAGTATTCGCGTTCTGCTCCATTGCACACAGCGATGAATTACAAGCCTGTGAGCAAAATGATAGGTAACACAAGTCAATGACCCTGTCAGAGATATAATCACGGAAACTCATTTTTCTCCACATACGCCATATATCGTTGTCATTAGGTTCTAAACCATCTCATTATCTGCAACATTTTCGGTACCAGAATTATCTACTGTGTCATTTTTTTGATAAATAAATGTTATATGTATAACGCATTATATCTTTTTTTTTTTTTTAAATAAAATTTTGCCTCGTTTTGGCGAGGCGCATCCCGTTCAACCTAGTCGGTTATATTAGAGCGCATGTCCAAATATAAAAGACCATTAAATCTGGATTAATGTGACTATTATATCATTAGAAAGTATCCGTAACTGTACAGTATTTGATGTTTTGTTGGTTTGTTCTTAACATGCGCACAATTGGCTAAACCAGCGGTTTTCAGCCTTTTTGAGTCCATGGCTCCCCTGACCAACTACATTCTTTCTGCGGCTCCCCTGTGGGATAACTGGTAAAAACTCAAGCGATGTTTCGACATTTAACATAACTTTTTTTTTTTAGCAGGAGAGCTTTGGAAAGGCTTGTAAACAATGTAATTTTTAAATGTAATTTAAAAAAAAATGCAATTGGACAATCTGTGAAAACATTACACGTACAAGAAAAAATATATACACAAAGTGCACTTTGAAAACCGTTACTATAAAAAAGAAAACAGCACAGATAAAGTAGTTTCTTTCTACAATTTTTTAAATATTTTTGTCTGAAAATCATTTACGGATGTACTGTACTCATGATTCAATCTCCATAACCAAAAAACGTGTACAGTAAAACTAAAAAAAAAATATGATGAATAAAGTACCAGTCACCTCAGTGTGAAACTTGAGCTTGCTTGTTGTTACACAGCTTGTCAAATCTTGGCACCAATTGAGATACAGCTACCCTCATTTCCTTCTCCACATCAAGTCTTGATCTGAACTTGGTTTTTATGACAGCTACTGCTGAAAACCCAGCCTCGCAGAGATAGGAGGTTGCAAAAGGAATTAATATTTTCAGTGCTCTCTTGCTCAAGCTTGGGAACTCCTGTTTTACTGAATACCAAAATTTTGGCAATGCCATGGATGGAAACTTCGCTTGTAGTGAAGAGTCTGATGAAAGTTCTATCAGTTCTTCCTCTTCTGCAGTACTGAAGGGCGAAGGAGCATCACTACTGAAGGGATTTTGAACCCATTGAAACCTGTCACAGTTTTCAGGAAAGTATTTTTCAAAATGAAAACTGAGTTGAGATAAGTGTCCTTGAAATATAGAAACAATATCTCCACTAAAATCTATTTCATTGTCTGTAATGAACTGCTGCAAACCAGGGACGTAGTCCATTTCTCCTCCTTCATTGATTTTTCTCTTCAAAAGAAGAAGCTTCTTTTTGAAGGCCGAAACTTTGTCAATAAATTGAATCAAATAAGTTTCACTTCTTTGCAGAGACTACCCGGTATGCTACCTTGTAGGACGCTAGAAGAGCTTTATTCGAGATTGTCGCCTGCTTAGAAAATGCTGATTTTTGTTCTTTCATTTGACTCAGCTTTCTAGAGAAATATTCTCTTGATTTGCCCACGTCATTCTTATGAACACTTTCTAAATGGTGCTTCAATTTGCTAGGCAGCATACATTCGACAGAGAGTACTTTGAAACACAAAATTCACTGTGGACGCTCTTCATTGTTCACAGGAGTGCACGTGAAAACAAAATCTAAGTAACCTTCGTCGTATTTTCTATACTTACGTTTCCTTTCCTCGTTACCACTTTCCTTGTAATCCTCAACAAGTTCTCGCTTTTTACTTACACTTGCCAAATTAAAAATATCTTTCCCACAGCTCTGTGTTCTCTTTACAGCTAAATACCAAAAAAATCCACGCCCACCCACGGCGCCCCTGACCGTCAGGGGATAAACGTTTACAGGACTTTCCTCTGGCAGCAAAGTTACCAGATTCCGGGATTCAAACCTGGTGTGCGTTAGTGATCCAATCTACCAAGCTGTAAATTCGTACTCTTGACTTAGGAAAGGCAGATGCAGTGAGGAAGGGAACTGTTCAAACCGCCACATTAAAAAGATGGACCGGGCATTGTGCAGTCTCTTACACTTCACTCCCCTACGACCGTATTTGCTACGATACTACTTTTATCTTTTACTCTTAAATTATTTGTCAGTATAGCATATATAGTTTAGCCATTCGCTGACTAGTTATCTGGAAATAAATTAAATGAAGTGCAGTAAAAATACTGAAGTTCTAGGGTAACATAAATACGCGATAGGCCATAATGCACCTCTGCAAGCACATATAAGTGCTATGATGTTAGCTACTGTCGTAGATTTTTGATAGGAAAATTAAGATTTGGGTTGGTCCCTTTTGAATAGATTAGAATAAGTGATAGTCACAGTGAAAGATGATAATAGAAATAGATTTCCACGAGTGAGATGGTAGAATGTGATAGAGGCTGTCTCTGAGATCGAGAAATCTTCTCTCTCTCTGCCTATCTTCTACGACAGATTTATAGGAGTCAGACAGTCTAACCACACACACACACACACACACACACACACACAGATATATATATATATATATATATATATATATATATATATATATATATATCCACTCACGTGCACGCACATTCAAGTGACGACAGTTAAACACACAGACGTGGGAAAACTATAACAGTGATTATATAGATATTTTGGAATGAAACTGACCGACACGCTGGAATAATTATTGAGTAGTTTAATTATCATAATAAACTTCTCTCACAACATATCAAAATTACATCAAAGCATATACAAATAGTCATAAAATCAAGGAATTGCTAGAAGAAATGATAGACCCGTTGGTAAGATCATTCACCTCGATGTATAGCTCACAGTCCCGTTAGAAGACAGTGATAGCCCCAAAGAGACACACATATGATTTTGTCTAATATTTCCCCCTTTAAAGGTATGGGGCGACTTGATATCTCTGCTCTATTTTAAGGGAAATATGGTTAGCAATACTTGCATAAAGAAAGTTAAGACAGCAAAATGAGTGCCAAAAATAGAAAAATAATGAATAACTCAGACCTGCACTCACTCTATTCATTCAGCCGTGGCCACGTGCTCTCTTGCATACTTACAGCTTTGTTCGCAGCATCTGGAACATAATTCTTAGGGACATTCACATACAGACTCGTCAAATGCAGTCTTGACCAAGAAATCCCCAGTTCCAAAAAGACGGGTTGAAATCCTTTGCTCCAGGGAACGATTCCTTGGGTGTTCTTATTTTTTCGAATGTCTAAGTCACATAAAAAAATTGTCCAGGCACGAACATTAACAACGAGCACAGTGTCACTATGATAGGTATTCTAGAAATGAGGAATGTCAGGTCGGTGTCTTCTTTCCGGATAGGACTATATTTGGTCACCACATCACTAGTCAAAACTCCGTCGGAATGTTACTGATGTTAATATGTTACTTGCCACATAGGCTAAAAATGTACTTGAGTTGTTTCTCAGGAAGAATTAAATATGGCGCGATAGGCCTGTTACTTCATTTAACCTATAGGGTACTTGTAAAGATTATGCCCCAGGTTTTTTCAAGGAAAAATGTTTTAGTTCTTCAAGATATCACTCATCCGTACTTAACGCTGGCAAAATTTTGGGTTAACCCCAGTATTCACTGAATAGAGGAAAAACACATATAAAATAATTATACATACTAGGGACTCGTTATAACTTACATTTTTAAACTGCAAGCGTACTGCTGGACTTATCATTTAAACTTTCCCGTGAAATAAGTTATATAAAAATAGTCAATCAACATGAATTAGGAATACCTACGTATTTCGTTAACACTCATGAGGCATCTAGCATTTATAAGTTAGTTAGAAAAATTATTCTCGTCTGATTATTTAGCAGTAAAATTAAATTCCTTAATAACCGACTGAGTTTTAGCTAGAAATTATATTTCCTATTTTCCACTGTAACTCGTCATTATAAAATACTACAGACTATAGATATTAAGCACTCTGCACCAAATCTAACTAGTGAAATATGAAATAAGCGATTATCACTTTAAACACTTCACAAAATATTAGATACTTAATATAATATATTTACCTCAACACAGAACTACAGGTAATCGCACACTTTAGAATTATACGCTGATATATTTATTTGAAGTCTAGAGCTCGGTAAATTTCCGAACAAACTAGGGCTTCGCTATACAGCTTATTCTATTCACGAACAACCTGTCTACTGCGAATTTGGAGAATGAATGAAAATCTAGTTTCAAACTCCGGTAAATATCTTAAACCAGGACAAAGGGGTCCCAACTTATTTCGCAAAACGAAATAATCTCCCCTTCTCATTCTTAAACACCTTACATAAACTAGAAGACTACCATGAACTGACACTCGTGCGTTTTCACACCTCACGCTGACCAGGGCCAACAGTGAGTGCCTTGTCAGCTGGGATTTCCAGACAAATGTCTCAAACTGCGCCGAGGAGATGTCGGTTATCGCGCCTCACCTGAGCGCTCAGCCGATGCAACTCGTTGTGGCAGGTGAAAATGCAGACAAAATGTCGCCTACAGGTCTGGCGAAAGCGAATATTCATAGTGTATGTCGTCTGGTGCAGGGAATGCTGTAGACATATGTCTGCTCCTATGTCTGGCTAGACGAATATGTTCACAGTTTCGTCCACTGACACGTAATGCATTAGAATGCATTTTAACGCTCTCTCTCTGACACGTTATGTCATAAATGCGTTTACCAGTATGAGAAAGAAAACGGTAAAGTTGAGAATGGGGAAGAAAATATTTTTCGCAAACGAATGGATGCGAAAAATACAGGAAAAGGGTAAAGAGTGATAATAAAATAGAGGACACGGGTGAAGAAAAGAAGAGTATATAGAGAATTTAATGATCATAACTATCTGTGACAGAACGTCCCCCCTTTAAGATATGGAAGCACTCCATGTCTACGTTATGGAATTAAATTTCCTATATCCGTAGCTTCACGGTGTCTGTCCTCTTCCCTCTCATCTTCCCCCTCCAATCTCTGTTCAATTCCTACTCAAGTCTCCTCCCAAAGTTTCCTTTCTCTCGAATGTCTCCCATGCGCGCTTGAAAGAGCGTCGCCGCTTCTGACATTTTTAAGAAATATTTCGTGTGTGTGCAGTGGAGTTTCCTGCCATTATCGTCATCTTCGTAAGTTTTGGCGATCGTTAGGAGATGGTCGGAGGTTGGCACTGGTTTTTCCAAGTATCTCTTTAACAGATTTAAATGGAAAACCTTTTCCTTTCCTTGAATAGAGATCTGGTAGTTAGCCTTATAAATCTTTTTCAGGACGTTAAACGGCCCTTGCCATCCGATCCTCAGTTGGTTGTTTCCGGTAGGGATTAACACCAAAACTTTCTTTCCTGCTTCCAGTTCTCTCTCTTTCGCGACTTTCCTGTATCGGTCAGCGTGCTTTGTGCGTGCTCGTTTAAAGTTAGTCGTTGCTAGGTCCCATCCTAGTTTCAACTTTTCCTTTAAATCCGATACGTATTTACTTGCTGAGACGACTGTCTCATCTGCCTTCTGGTCTGTCAGCAACCAAAGTAAGACTTCAAGAGGGCCCTTAATGGATCTGCCGAATAAAAGCGTAGCTGGCGGAAATCCTTTGGAAGTATGAGGAGATTCTCTGTAGCCAAATAAAGCTGCCGGAATGCAACAATCCCAATCTTCAGGTTTCACTTGTGCCAGTTTACTTAAAATCATGTTGAGGTTTCCGTTAACACGTTCTACTAGCCCATTTCTGGCCAGAGTGTAAGGCTTAGTGTAGATGTGCTGGTCCCTTAATATCTTAACGATCTCATCCATCAACAGGTTTCGTATTGAGATCCGTTATCCGTCAACACTTGCTGAGGGAATCCCAACCGAGTGAAAATCTGCACGAGGGCTTCTGCGACATGCTTGGCATATGCGCATGTTAGCGGGATAGCTTCTGCCCATAACGTGCATGTATTGACTAAGGTCAGGATAAACCTGTTCCTTCTTTTAGTCCTTTCAAAGGGTCCTAAAATGTCGATCACAACCCGTTCGAATGGTGTACCCACTATTGGCATTCCACCCAAAGAGACTGGGGGTGTCCGTTGCTTGGGTGGCACACGTTGGCACTGGGCACAGGATTTGACATATATGATAATATCAGTATTTACACCTGGCCACCAATAATGAGTGGTTATCCGTTGGTTTGTGGCGTTCTGTCCCATATGTCCGCTGAAGAGAAGAGAGTGCCCCATTTATAGGATTTGGCTTCTGTACTGTTTCGGTACTAAGAGCTAATTGTAACCTTGGCCAGGCTTGCCCGTTCTGCGATAAAGTACGCCATCCTTAGAAAAAATGTCCCCGTGCTGTCTTGGTTCCTTAGCCATGGGCAGTTTCCTAAAGCAGGGTGCCAAAGTAGGGTCCTTTTGTTGCGCTTCTTTAAGTTCCATGGGTAACAAATTAGGCGCAGGCTCCCGTTCCTTCTTGGTTTGCCCTCTTGTAGTTACTGCTGCCACAATCGGCTCTTCCGGTTTCCCAATAAACACGTACCTACCGCCAAGTATGACTGGGTAGATGGGGTCATCCATAACAGCCGCTTTGATCACGCCTCTGACAAACTCAGAGTGGATCTCCACCAGTGCAATGGGAAGCACTGTAGGTGCATCACTCTTAGAAACTCCACAAAATTGGACGGTCTCTCCTGTCTCTTGACCGGGTTTAACCAGGTTTCTGGCAACAATGCAATCATAAGAAAGCCCCGTGTCAAATAAAAAAAAAGTTTGAGAACCGTTCAATGTAACAGTACCTCGCGTTGAGGGTCTATCCCCATTAGGTTGAGAATCATTGTCAATAATTCTTCCTTGCGAGACTGTTAGTAAGCATCCGATGCGTTTAGACTCGGTGTGCTCACTCTGATCATTAGTCCCGTGCTCATGAGTTCTTCCTTTGCCACCTTGTCCTTTCTGGCTGCGCTGCCATGAAGGGCGGTTGGGTTGATCAGACTGTTTACTGTGGTTAGGGTACTTGTTTTTGTGGAACTTGGATTTTTCAGGAGGGGGGTTTTGAGGTCCAGTTTCTCTGTGGTTATTCTGATTAGAAGTATGAGAAGATTGGTCTAGATTATTCTTTCGAAAATGCTCTTCTGTCGGTTTACGTTTTGTGGCCGGTAGTTCAGCCAGCGCATTGTGATATCGCTCAGACTTTTCCAAAATGTCTTCAAGCTTTTCTGCACCTTGCTCAGCTAGAAATCTCCGGGTATCAGCAGACAGAGTGTTCTTTATATGTTCTGTTAAAACAAATTCCTCCAGACCTTCATAGGTAGAGGGGAGCTGTGAAAGCTCAAGGCACTTTGTCAAGTATCCCTTTAAACGAGATGAGAACTGCTGAAAAGTTTCAGAGCTATCCTTCCTGCTGTTGCGAAACAGTTGCAAAAATTTGCGAGCATTCATTTCAAAACGCTCAAGCAAAGCTTTCTTCAACATGTTGTAATTGTCTTGTTGGCTGCTTTCCAGTTTGGCGTAAAAATCATACGCACTACTTTTCAAAGACTGAGAAAGCTTCATATTCCACCGCGACCTCTCTAACACGTACAGAGTTGCAATTTTCTCAAAATTTTCTAGATACGTGTCAATCTTCTCATTAGGACAAGGGAAAGATTCTAGAGCAAAAGACATAGCGTTGAGTTGAAGAGATTGGGTGTTAGAAGGATCCGTTAAGGAAGAATGAGGAGAAGACTCTCCATTGCTGGAGGTAGAGGCAGCGCCACGACTTTGGAATTCTAGAGTTTTAAGAGCCAACTCCTGCTGTCTCTGTTTCTCTTTTTCCTCATGCTGTCCCTCCTTCTCTCTTTCCTCATGCTGCATGCTGCGAATTGCCATTTCCTCCTCCATCTTCTTCTGCTGTAAAGCTTCGGCTGCTTCTTCCTTCCTCCTAGCTTCTGCTTCTTTCCTCTCCGTGTCATATCTTTCCAGTTCGTCCCCGACGAAAGCTTTTGCTTCTTCTCCGTCCAAATCTTCTTCTCTCTCTTCGTCCCTGAGGATCTGCCTAAGCTTTACCCTCTCTGCCATAGTAAATAGGTGACTGGGACTTAGACGAGAAAGAAATCAGAAAAAGAATGCACTGGTTCCTACCACTTGAGAGAAAATACCAAACAAAAGATGATATACTTATAACCTGGGATACCTCCTTCCAAAATATAATGTCTAACTATCGCTGCTTTAATCGGCAATAAAGCACCTAATGCAGACGACTACGCCAAATAAATGGTAGTTAAGATTACTCACTGAAAAATAAGTTGCTACAGTGGAAGCAAAATAATTTATTGAAAAATTATTTAAGGAAGAAAAAAATATCCCCTTAATTTGTAATCCACTATCAAGTTTACCCCTGAAGACAGTTAGGGTAAAGGATCCAATTAGCAGGACGTAATTGTCTGAACGCACTCCTTAGCTTAGCTCAAACACCCACTTCTTCAGTACGCTGTGAATGTTATAAACTCACAAACTTTACCAGCGTTATTATTACAAAATCAGTAATTAACATATATTCCGACAAATCAACCTGTAACTCAAATTTATAATGCTCAAAATGCTGTTAAAAAACAATTATTAATTGTGTGGTCAGCACGCCCATAAACAGATCGTTAGTCTAGGGGATAGTTATTTTTAAAGATACACAAAACCACGAGACAATCACACTCTTACACTATATCAGAATAAAGAAAATTTCAGACGAGCTGATATTTATCGTACTCGTCTTCCTATTCTAAGTTCAAAATCCGGATAGACGTGTCCACATTTGTCGTCCTTGCTGAGGATTTTCAGTTCAATTTCCGGAAACGAGCCCACATTTGTCGTAGATTTTTTATAAGAAAATTAAGACTTGGGTTGGTCCCTTCTGAATAGATTAGAATAAGTGATAGTCACAGTGAAAGATGATAATAGAAATAGATTTCCATGAGTGAGATGGTAGAATGTGATAGAGGCTGTCTCTGAGATCGAGAAATCTTCTCTCTCTCTGCCTATCTTCTACGACAGATTTATAGGAGTCAGACAGTCTAAACATATATATATATATATATATATATATATATATATATATATATATATATATATATATATATATATATATATAGTAATATATCTCTATCCACTCACGTGCACACACATTCAAGTGACGACAGTTAAACACACAGACGTGGGAAAAAAATAACAGTTATTATATAGATATTTTGGTACGAAACTGACCGACATGCTGGAATAATTATTGAGTAGTTTAATTATCATAACAAACTTCTCTCACAACACATCAAAATTACATCAAAGCATATACAAATAGTCATAAAATCAAGGAATTGCTACAAGAAATGATAGACCCGTTGGTAAGATCCTTCCCCTCGATGTATAGCTCACAGTCCCGTTAGAAGACAGTGATAGCCCCAAAGAGACACAGATACATATGATTTTGTCTAATATTTCCCCCTTTTAAGGTATGGGCCGACTTGATATCTCTGCTCTATTTTAAGGGAAATATGGTTAGCAATACTTGCATAAAGAAAGTTAAGACAGCAAAATGAGTGCCAAAAATACAATAATAATGAATCACTCAGACCTGCACTCACTCTATTCATTCAGCGGCGACCACGTGCTCTCTTGCATACTTACAGCTTTGTTCGCAGCATCTGGAACATAATTCTTAGGGACATTCACATACAGACTCGTCAAATGCAGTCTTGACCAAGAAATCCCCAGTTCCAAACAGACGGGTTGAAATTCTCTGCTCCAGGGAACGATTCCTTGGGTGTTCTTATTTTTTCGAATGTCTGTCTAAGTCACATAAAAAATTGTCAAGGCACGAACATTAACAACGAGCACAATGTCACTAGGATAGGTATTCTAGAAATGAGGAATGTCAGGTCGGTGTCTTCTTTCCGGATAGGACTATATTTGGTCACCACATCACTAGTCAAAACTCCGTCGGAATGTTACTGATGTTAATATGTTACTTGCTACATAGGCTAAAAATGTACTTGAGTTGTTTCTCAGGAAGAATTAAATATGGCGCGATAGGCCTGTTACTTCATTTAACCTATAGGGTACTTGTAAAGATTATGCCCCAGGTTTTTTTCAAGGAAAAATGTTTTAGTTCTTCAAGATATCACTCATCCGTACTTAACGCTGGCAAAGTTTTGGGTTAACCCCAGTATTCACTGAATAGAGGAAAAACACATATAAAATAATTATACATACTAGGGTTTCGTTATAACTTACATTTTTAAACTGCAGGCGTACAGTTTGACTTATCATTTAAACTTTCCCGTGAAATAAGTTATATAAAAAATCCATCAATATGAATTAGGAATACCTACGTATTCCGTCAACACTCATGAGGCATCTAGCATTTATAAGTTAGTTAGAAAAATTATTCTCGTCTGACTATTTAGCAGTAAAATTAAATTCCTGTAGTTTAAGCTAGAAATTATATTTCCTGTTTTCCACTGTAACTCGTCACTATAAAATACTACAGCCTATAGATATTAAGCACACTGCACCAAATCTAACTAGTGAAATATGAAATAAGCGATTATCACTTTAAACACTTCACAAAATATTAGATACTTAATATAATAAATACCTCAACACAGAACTACAGGTAATCGCACACTTTAGAATTATACGCTGATATATTTATTTGAAGTCTAGAGCTCGGTACATTTCCGAACAAACTAGGGCTTCGCTATACAGTTTATTCTATTTACGAACAACCTGTCTACTGCGAATTTGGAGAATGAATGAAAATCTAGTTTCAAACTCCGGTAAATATCTTAAACCAGGACAAAGGGGTCCCAACTTATTTCGCAAAACGAAATAATCTCCCCTTCTCATTCTTAAACACCATACATAAACTAGAAGACTACCATGAACTGACACTCGTGCACTTTCGTACTTCACGCTGACCAGGGCCAACAGTGAGTGCCTTGTCAGCTGGGATTTCCAGACAAATGTTTCACTCTGCGCCGAGGAGATGTCGGTTATCGTGACTCACCTAAGCGCTCAGCCGATGCAACTCGTTGTGGCAGGTGAAAATGCAGACAAAATGTCGCCTACAGGTCTGGCGAAAGCGAATATTCACAGTGTATTTCGTCTGGTGCAGGGAATGCTGTAGACATATGTCTGCTCCTATGTCTGGCCAGACGAATATATTCACAGTTTCGTCCACTGACACCTAATGCAATAGAATGCATTTTAACGCTCTCTCTGACACGTTATGTCATAAATGCGTTTACCAGTATGAGAAAGAAAACGGTAAAGTTGAGAATGGGGAAGAAAATATTTTTCGCAAACGAATGGATGCGAAAAATACAGGAAAAGGGTAAAGAGTGATAATAAAATAGAGGACACGGGTGAAAATAAGAAGAGTATATAGAGAATTTAATGATCATAACTCTCTGTGACAGCTACCTTCAAGTAGACTAGCAGTCGTTGTAGAGCCATGCACCACAGAGAGTGACAAACAAAATAAATGAATGATAATGCAGGAGTTTCGTACTCCAGAAGAGGTTAAAGGTGAGAAACGGTTGTAACAATTGTACTTAAAAAGCATAATCACAGCTGAAAAGTTATTCGCAGAAATGTATTCTTCAGATCGAGGCATCCACCAGGTTTGCAAGCATCGTTATTATCAAGCCGACCTCAGGCATGACAGTTAGCGTGAGATTAAGGCTGGCTAACAAACTGAGTGACGGGATCAACATTATCACAGATACAGAGATCATGTTGCCTCGTACTAAGCAAACACAATGCCAAGGAGTTACTCCACACCCGTATGCCATATTTCTACCGGCTTTGACTTTGGTGAGCACAATTAGTGGTAGAATGCGCAATGTAATCGGTATGTCTCAGAAAATGTAGGTAGCAGACTGTGTTTAGACCGTTTATAGTTTGTAAAGGTAACTTTGTGTGTGGAAAGTGATGAATGGTACCAGATTTCCCAGCTGTCAACTCTTGACCAGAGACTCTGATTCAGTGCCGATTTTCTCGGGCCCTCGTGACTGGAGACTAAATTTCAGGCCGGTACGTTTGAACTAAGATTTTTTTTTAAAATTTTATATTGTATTAATTCCGTGCTCTACAACGATGTAAGTATTATACAATATACGCTACGGGTCGCATTGTGGCGGTGCACTGTGGCGGCGCGTGACTTTTTATATAAGAAAAATGTGGTGGCGCGCTGTGGCGGCGCGTGACTTTTTATATAAGGAAAATGTGGCGGCACGCTGTGGCGGCGCATGACTTTTATATAAGGAAAATGTGGCGGCGCGCTGTGGAGGAGGAGAGGTCTTGTTATATAGTAATATATAAGTTCAATAATGGAGGGCGTGTTGTTGTGTGCTGGTAGTGTGTTGGTGTGTTTGGGTGTAGGTATTTTAATTGTGTGTTGTATTTGGTCCGTGGGGTATTGTCTTATGGGAGTGAAGTGTTAGAGTTTGTGCTGGCGAGGGTGACGACGCATGGGTGTATTGTGGTATTGCTTTTGGTTTGTTTGGTGTTGTGTGTTGTTGTTTATATTTACATATAATACCACAATTCGACATATATAGACATACAATAAATATAAAAAATATAAAGAAATCGAAAATGACGGAAAACATAAAAAAATCAATAATATCGGGTTAGTAGGTTACTAAGGGGGTTTTTGAAGCGAGTGGAGGTCTTTTGTGGTAACGTGGGTGACGACGCACGGGTGTAATGTAGCGGGCGGGGTTGGGTTAGGGGGATCTTTGTGTGATGTTGGGTGTGTTATTTATACATAGATGCATACATATATACAATATATATATATATATATATATATATATATATATATATATATATATATATATATATATATATATATATATATAATATATATATATATATATATATATATATATATATATATATATATATATATATATAAATTGATAATGACTGAAAATATAAAAAATCGATAATTAGTAGGTTACAAAGGGGGTTTTTTGAAGCGAGTGGAGATTTTTTGTGCTGGCGTGGGGGACGACGCATTAGTGTGTTTGGGTGTAGTGAAGTGTTAGAGACTTGACTATAATAGGGCCAGCGGCTAGAGGTAGGAGTGAAGTATTAGAGGCCTGACTTTACTGGGACCAGCATCGACAGGTTGTAGTGAATTATCGATCGCGCACGAGGCGCGTCAGGAGGTGGTGCATGACTTTTTATATAGTAATAAATATTAGCCGGGGTGACTTCCTCGGACGATCAGACGCATGACTTGTTATATAGCAATAAATTTGTTAAATAATGGCGGGTGTGTTGTTTATACAAAATACTTAGATTTATATATAGATATTTAGACATATATACATGGCAATTATGAAAAAAACTCGCTGGAACAACTTGGGGTGCAGATGAGAAAGTGCTTAAGACGTTGTACACAGGGCGAGTGAGGCCAGTTCTTGAATATGGCATGGCAGCATGGGCAACAGCAGCTAAGACAAACTTTGATAAAATTAGCAGACTCCAAAATCAAGCAATGAGAATTATAACGGGAGGCATGAAGTCAGCACCTATAAAAGAACTCGAAAAGATTACTTGCCTCCAGCCAATGACAGATAGAAGAGACTGCAGGGCTCAGCAACAGGCCGAAAAATTCAAAAGACTAACAGACCACCCAATGTGCCATAGAATAAATGCTCTTAGAAGGCAAAGACTCAAACGAAGTAGTTTTGTGAAATCAACCAAACCACAAATGAGAGCAGTATCCATAGATTATATATCCACTGTTAAACCCATCTACACTGCACACAAGCTTCCAGTTTGGAAACAAAATCGTTTCCCTAAAATGATAGAAAACATTCCTGGAATTGAAAGTAAAAAGAGCCAAACTGCAACAGATAGAAAATCCATAGCGACAAAATACATAGAGAAACATTATCAACGCAACACCTGGACCCATGCATACACAGATGGATCAGCAACAAATGCAACAGAAAATGGAGGTGGGGGTGTCTTTCTGACCTTAAGCACTGGTGCAGAAAAAAGGCTGTTAGTGGCGACAGGACGATTCTCCAGCAACTTCAGAGCAGAGGCAGAGGCCTTGAAAACTGAAGCAGAGGTTATATTGACAGAAGAAAGGGCAGAGAGACAAGTTGCTTTCTTTACTGATGAACAGTCAGTAATTGCAACGTTGAACAGCCAAAATAATACAGACCTGGATGATCTCAGAGTAGGGCTCCACAAACTTTGTCAACGATTCAAAAGTGTTGTGATCCAATGGATCCCATCTCATTGTAACATCGCCAGCAATGAAGAGGCTGACCGAATGGCAAAAGAAGGTTCACATCTACCTCAGCCTGATGCAAGCATAACTTTTGAGGAGGCAAAACGTTTTATCAGAATCAGTTACAGAAACAAATGGAATGTAGACCATCCAGGGCACACACAGAATGATGCTTACTACCAGCTCCACAGAAGAGAACAAGTGGTAATCTTCAGACTCCGCACTGGCCACAATAGATTGAGATACCATCTATTCAACAAGCTAAAGATAGGAACTATCGAACAGTGTAACTGTGGCACTGATAAAATGACTGCTGAACATCTGCTTCAAAGTTGCCCCTTATATGTGGTACAGAGAAAGTGCATATGATCGACGCTAGCTCCTTTCGTGGAAAAGCTTTACGGGGATTCAAATAGCCTCAAACTGACTACTGCTTTCTTTGAGAACATTCAAGTGGACGTCTGAGAGTGTACGAAGAAGAAGAAAAAGAAGAAGACATATATACATACATACATACATACATACATACATACATACATACATACATACATACATACATACATATATATATATATATATATATATATATATATATATATATATATATATATATACACACATATATATACAAGGGGATTGACATAAGTCTTGGGCCTGACCATGAAGGAGTCACAGGAGGAAGATGAAACTTGGCACATTTAATGTTCATTATATTTGCACTGAATGTGTGAAGTTCGCGTTTGTTTCTTCAAAGGGTTTTCCCGCTACAATGCAGGCGCAATGTACCCTATTGACCGGATCTGCTGCTCCAAAGAATTGACAAAACAATGGAAAAGAAGGAGGCCAGAGCTGTGATAAAATTTATGATGTTTCAGGGAAAAACACCTACAGAAATACACAGGGAGATGGAACCAGTGTTTCGTGATTCTTGTCCTTCATATACTTTGGTAAAAAACTGGTGTTAACAGTTTAAGTGCGGCCGCTCAAATGTTGCTGATCTGCCAAGATCTGGTAGACCAGCCTCAGAGTGCAACGATGAAAATGCAACAAAAGTGAAGAAAATCATTGACCAGGATCGAAAAATGACAATTGTGGAGAAAGCTAGTAGAGTAAAACTAAATGAAAGAACAGTTTTTAGAATTTTACACAACAGACTGAACATAAGAAAAGTGTGTGCACGCTGGGTTCCGCGACTGTTGACACGTGAACAGAAGCAAACTAGGGTAAATTGCTGTCAAGAATTGCTCAGAAAGTGTCATTAAAAAAAAATTTTGGAGACCATAGTGACAGTAGATGAGACTTGGGTACACCATTATGACCCCGAATCCAAAATTGCCAGCATGCAATGGAAAACCCCGCTCTCCCCAACACCTGTCAAGACGAGGATGCAGAAATCTGCAGGAAAAGTGATGCTGACTAATTTTTAGGACGGCAAAGGTGTCCTTTTGAAAGATTATATGCCTGGTGGCAACACAGTTAATGGACAGTACTATGCAGATCTTCTCACAAAACTAAGAAAGGTTGTGACCAGGAAACGAGGGATAACGCGCACTCAAAATCTTCCTTTGCTTCAAGACAACGCGCCCTCTCACAAAGCACGGCTTGTGCAGCTAGCAGCCAACGATTTGAATATTGAAATTCTTCCACACATACCATATTCTCCAGATTTGGCTACATCAGACTTTTTTCTATTCCCAAATCTTAAAAAACAGCTAAAAGGAAATCATTTTGACAGCGATGAAGAAATTGACCGACTACAGTCACCAAGCACGGATACCTATCCTACTACTTGTAACAGTAACATGTTTGACCACTACATCAACTCCAGTTGTTACCAACCAATTTCCCCAGAACCAAGTTGGTTTCCTAACACCAACCCTTGTATGTCAGCTCCCACCACAGACAACCACCTGGTCGAAGTCTCTAATCTACCACCGAAGAAGCAGAGACCTACTACTACTACCTGCCCCAGTTACACGTTTGTCGACTACATCAACTCCAGTTGTCCAGTATCCCCAGAACCGAGTTGGTTTCCTAACACCAACTCTTGTACGCCAGCTTCCACCATAGACAACCATCTGATCGATGTCTCTAATCTACCACCGAAGAGGAAGAAACCTACCAAGCGGCTAAGACTAGTACTTTAGCTTGACATTTCATCTTATTTGAAGAGAATTAAATAGCTCTACCCGACCTTTTCACTACAACGCTAGACATTTACAAGATGTAGTTATCAACGTTTGTAGCCTCAACGCCATTTATTGCATCTTGGTCAAAGCGGGCGGTGGTACTATGGGACGCATTCTACTACCCTTTTCGGCTAGACAACATACCAACGATCGATTAGTTATTCGACTAGTCAGACCCTGGTTAGCGAGCCACAAGACTGTTTTTCCTTCATATACGATGGCGTGATAACGACGGACACTCACCAAAAGTTGAAGATGACTACACCCTGTACCCACCAACTGGGTGTATATGAAAGAGAACGCGCCAAGTAATACGAACCGACTGTGCTCTGAGAGTTCCTAGGCGTACACGAAAAAGAAGTGCGGTTAGACGTCACCCATAGACCAACTAACTTTGTCAATAAATGTATATAAAATGTATCTAGTGTTTTCTTTTATATATCGTCAACTGTTGTAATATTGTCTAAATATATGTATAACTAAATATCGTCTACATATTGTAAATATAAATATTGTCTACCTGTCTGTAATATGTACGTATAACTGTTTGTAAAATAATCAACACACAACACATAACACAACAACAACACGCCCACAATTATTGAACTTATATATTACTTTATAACAAGACCTCTCCTCCTCCACCACATTTTTCTTATATAAACGTTACGCGCCTGCAGACTGTATAAACAAACACACCAACACACATAACAAAAACAATACCACAACACACAAAATTCCCCCTAACCTAACCGCGCCCGCTACATTACATTCATGCTTCGTCACCCACGTCAGCACAAAAAACCTCCACTCGCTTCAACAACCCTTCTTAGTAACCTATTAACCCCCCATTATTGATTTTTAAAAATTTTCCGACATTATCGATTTTTATGTTTTATATATATATATGTATATATGTATGTATATATGTCTAAACAAACACACCCAACATCACACAAAAATCCCCCTAACCTAACCCCGCTCGCTACATTACACCCATGCATCGTCACCCACGCCAGCACAAAAAACCTCCACTCGTTTCAAAAACTTCCTTAGTAACCTAATCCAACATTATTGTTTTTTTTATTTTCAGACATTATCGATTATATATATATATATATATATATATATATATATATATATATATATATATATATATATATATATATATATATATATATATATATATATATATATATATATATATATATATATATATATATATATATATAAATATAATAAAAATAGATGTTCTCAGTTAAGATTCAATTTAGACAAACTGAAAGATCCAGAAATCGCGGGAATCTTTGAGGCAACTGTTGGAGGAAATTCGCAGCTCTCAATTTTTTTGGTGGATGATATCAACTCAGTCACAGAGATTATGAAAGACGTGCTCATTGAATCAGCAACAGAAATACTTGGTAAAAGAAAGAAAATAAACAAACCATGGGTTACAGATGACATTCTGAAGTTATGTGATACACGGCGGGAAATGAAAAAGGTTAAGAAAGAGGTTCCTGAAGCAGCATGGCAATACAGTATGGTGAATAAAAATATTAGGAAGAAAATGAAACAGGCCAAAGAAAAATGGGTAGCTGATCAATGTGAGTCCATTAATACGGGGCTAATAAAAGGTAACAGCAAGGCAGCTTTTGACACATTAAGAAAACTATCAAAACCCCAACAGCCCAGGGTAACTGTCATAGAAGATAGCAATGGGGCTCTGCTCAATGAAAAAGCAGCTGTAATGAGAAGGTGGACAGAATATTGTAAAGAATTATATAACTGTAAACTTGACACTGACTTAGGCATATTAAACAACATTAAGTGCGAAAACAGGGAACTCGGAAATGCAGCAATATTACGGGAAGAAGTGGAAGAGGCTATATGTTCGATGAAAGGAGGGAAGTCACCGGGTGTGGATAATATCCCAGCAGAGCTCTTGAAATATGGAGGACCAGATATAGTAAAAATCATGACAACAATTTGCCAGAAGATATGGAGTACAAAAAAAAAATGGCCAAAAGAATGGACGCAGTCATTAGTAATACCGCTTCCAAAGAAAGGAAATCTAAAAATGTGCAAGAACTACAGAACCATTAGCCTTATTAGTCATCCAAGTAAGGTGATGTTAAGGATACTTGTGAACAGAATAAAACAGAAATCAGAAGAAATCTTGTCAGAGGAACAGGCTGGCTTTAGACCAAAAAGAGGTACCTCAGAACAAATCTTCAATATTAGAGTACTTATCGAAAAACATCTCCAACATCAACACGATTTATACCATAACTTCATCGATTTCACAAAAGCCTTCGATCGAGTCTGGCATGAAGGCTTATGGCAAGTAATGAGAAAATTCAATTTTGATACCAACATCATAGATATCATTGAAGCACTATACAAGGACGCAAGCAGTGCTGTTTTTGCAAGCAATGACATTGGAGAATTTTTCAAAACAACTGTAGGAGTTCGGCAGGGATGTATCCTGTCCCCAGTGCTCTTTAATATTTATCTAGAACATATTATGCAGGAGGCTCTCTACGATTATAAATCAACCATATCGATTGGAGGCCGACCCCTGTGCTACCTACGTTTTGCTGATGATATTGATCTGATAGCTGGATCAGAATCAGAACTTCAAGACCTTACCTCTAGACTGGAGAAAGTAACAAGAACGTATGGGATGGAAATTAATATAGAAAAAAGCAAGATATTGGTGAATAGCCAGAAGAAACATGTTCCGACCAACATTACGTTAAATGGGCAAACGTTAGAAGAAGTTAACACCTTTAAATATCTCGGGTCCACTATATGTAGTGATGGAAGATCAAGGAAAGAAATCAAGACAAGACTTGAGATGGCCTCAGTGTCATGAAATATTCTAATCCACATATATAAATTATTAGGTAAATATGAAGCCTAACAAATAAAATTAATAAAGAGAAGAGCAATGGTAAAATGACAGTGCTGTCACAAGGAATGTACTCGAAATCCCCCTTGTTTTCTGCTTCGTCTGCAAATTGTAACGCTTTCACGTTGATATAAAAGCTTACTGTATTATTACCCGCCTTCTTCAATGAAACGTGTGCTGCATTTCTAAGAAAAACCTTGAGACGTACTGCGTAATGACCTAAATTAATCCTAACATTAATTATACTGCGTTACCAAAACGAACGAACAGATGGACAAAAGGATAGCGAGAAGGGAGAGGCAGAAAGCCGAACACTAAACACGCTTCGCGCGATACGCAAATGCTGCCATCACGCGTGTAAGTCTACATGCACTAATTTTTTTTCAGACGGACAGTGATAAAATACACTACCCTTTCCCAGAGTTAGGTTTATAAATCATAACAGACTCTTATTAGAAAAGATAACAATAGATGGGTTTACGTTTGAACACATAACAGTACCCAGACAGCACATCTTCGAAACAGGAGGTAGAAAATACATATTTTGAACGCAGCCACGTAGCTCCTTTAAATTTGTATTTTTGGGTTCCTTAGGGCTTGCTGACAAATAATATGTAAAACGTTACGCAAATAGTCCAGGAATTAATAAATTATACCCAAAATAAAATATTGGGGGTGCCTGACAGCATAAAATCATTTCTGCTCATAAGATTTTTTTTTAACGTGTTTGAAAAAAATTTACGTTACAGAAATAGCCTACCATGTAAACTCCAAATTGATTGGAGCGCAACAAATGAAAGCCTAACCACGATTGGTCGGGCTATAAATACTATCTTGGTTGTTAGGGGAGACGGGAAAAGATAACATTTTTTTCAAACACTTGTCGAAACGTGGCTCATTGGCCAGTCTCGCTGATATACACACTTGGGAGCGTTAGTTCGAGACCACTTGTTTAAATGATCTTGATAAAGCATCAGTGCGTTGAAGCCAGCATATATTTGGCTAAATAAAAGCCTGGAAGATAAGCAGATGGAAATTTGTGCCAGTTTGTGCCAGAATTCATTGCTAATCAACGTATCTGTGTTTATTTCCATGAAATTGTGGTAAGCTTGAACCATTTAATATCTTTTAATGAAAATTGAATGTGAATTGTTGATTTATGCCTGTATATATATGTGTAGTTCAGTGGCAAACGTGAGGTAAAGCCTAAAATGCTCCAGCCTGAACAGAGGGTGTCGGAGAGAAGTAAAACGGCATGGAATGGCCAAACAGTACACTGACACCTGGATGATTGACTAGAAAGAAATAATGCTGGAAGTGCAGAGGCGTAGTAACCATTAGGAAGGGTAATACTGGAATAAAGTATTTCAGATGAAGCTGACTGTTGGCCTAACGCTCTGAACGCAATGTTTGTGATGTATTGTGATCAGTGTAAAAAGAAAATATAAATTAGTTATGAAGTAGAAGGTACATCCTTCTTGATTTCAGGGACAGTGGTCTTGATGGTACTGAGCAGCACCTAGTCAGAGCTTTGCTGAATCCAGTGTCGGACAGCATACTCCTTGGTCCTTTTAGCTATCAGTGAGGTGTCTCCAGAGCCCAGAGGAGAATTCGAGCAGAGGAGTCCTTTCCTGCCGCCATCACGCCAGATAAGCTACTTGGCCAGCTGAGCTCAACATTATGTCCCCTCATCTTGAACTGAATTTGTAAAATTAACATTAAGAGGGGAATTTACTTGTCTTAAAATCAGGAACTGTGAACATCTCCAATACTAGTCCCTAAAGACAAACTATTGAAGTCATGATGACAAATACCAACAGAGCTTGAACAAAACAAAACCAGTATTACCTCATTTTACTACTACACAACTGACACACATAGAACATTTGTAATAATATATGTCACTACAATATTCATATTAAATACATTCTGTACATAACTTGTAATTTAAATTGATTGTGATTCCTGGTTCCCTTGTAGTTGAATCAGGACACATATTCATTCATGCCAGTAATGAATACATATTGTTATTTGAAAGTTATCAGTGCCTCCTTTAAGATATTCTCATAGAGTGTTATATGTATGTGAGTGTCACAGTGTTGTCAAGAGTAGTGGATTAAATTAAATTGTTTATCTGTCTGTTGTTGTGACTTACACTTCCCCATACTCATACCCTAGACACATAACGTAGCATCACACTATTCCAGAATAATTCTGACTGAGATATATAGATATGTGGTAGCAAGTAAGGTTATCTATAATACACTACTCTTAATAGATATAGATACCTTCACAGCTGATCTCAGTCAGTACACTAAGTCCCCTATAAGTATTTATAACATCCCACTTCACCACATATATTGGGGTCTCGCTCTTGGGATTTTGAATCTTAACTATTAAAAATATTGGGGGTAATTCACTTCAGGGAATATAAGAATTAAAAGGTATCCTTGGGTGGAATTAAATAAGGTTGAGCTCACGGTGCCTGTGTTGTCCATTAGATATATAGTTAGAAATTGAATTGTTGGTTAGACATTGTATAAATTTACATAATAGACAATGGCGGACCTGGCCAAATTTCGATCTGCTGCGGTTCAGACGGCAAAAGAGTTAGGATTAGATGGGCAAGTTATGGTTGCCTATGTCACGACGGAATGTGACAAATTTATTGAACGCGAAGAAAGAAGGTTTGAAGCCGAAAGAAGGTTAGAGGCTGAAAGGGAAATTAAGAGGTTGCAGATTGAGGCTGAGGCTAAGAAATTGGAAGCAGAAAGAGAAGAGAAGAAATTAGCTGCAGAGAGGGAAGCAGAAAAGGAGGAGAAAAGATTACAAAGGGAACATGAGTTACGACTAAGGGAGTTTGAGTTTCAAGGCCATGCTCCTGAAAATGGTGCCAGTCCCTTTGCCTCTGATGCTACGGTTACTCAAGGAGCCTCAACCTCAGCTATGAACTTTCATTTAGATCATTTTGTTGAGAAAGACGATGATATTGAGAGCTATATAAATAGGTATGAACTATTAGCTACCACGTATGGGTTAGAGAGAGAAAGGTGGAGCTTAAAGTTATCTCAGGGACTTCGTGGGGCAGCTTATGAAGTTTTTGCAAAAATGAGCAGAGGTGATCAGGAAAATTATGACATGCTAAAGCAGGCTCTTTTGTTAAGGTATGAAAAGAATGCAGAGTTTTACAGGAAAAAATTTAGGAATGCTAAACTACTGTCAGGTGAAACCTATCACCAGTTCTCTGCACGCATAGAGACATACTTGGAGAAATGGACTTCTCTGGGGAAAACCCAAGATCTTAAGGAAATGGTCCTTATAGAGCAACTAAGAGAGTCCATGGCTCCAGACCTGAAAAAGTTTCTCATGGAACAAGGTGCAGAGAGGCTGGGTGAGTTGCTAAATGTTGCTGAAAGGTATCAAGCAGCTCAAGCAGAGGTAACAGGTAATAAAAAGAAACAGGTGGATAACTTTAGGGCACCACAGAACTTTAATAAATTTGATCCTAAGGATCAAAATAAAGGTAAGCACCAATTTGATAGGCCACGGTATGACAAAAAAATAAATTCCCACAATTCGATGAAAGGAAATATGATGAAAGAAAATCTTTCAACCAAGGAAAAAGGTGGTGTAAGAATTGTCAGATGGACAATCATGACACTGACCGTTGCAGAAGGAAACCTGTGTATATGGCAACCCTTCAGGTCAGGTCGACCTCAAGACAGGAGGAGGATATTATGTTAGATACCACTCCAGAAGAGATGAGGAAGGCACAGGCTGGGGATAAAACACTCAAGCCTTGTTTCAGAAAATTGTCAACTTGTCATACAACTCCAGGCAAGGGAGATTTTTACATGAAAAACAAGTTGATGTATAGGAAGGCCGGAACTAGATCCCATGGTCACGGACAGCTGGTTCTTCCAAAAAGATACAGGACAGAATTAATAAGGAGCCTACATGTGAAACCAGATGGGGACCATGAGAAGATAGGTACCATCATTCAAAAGGTGGCTCACAATTATTATTGGCCCAAAGCAAGATGGGACATTGAGAATTTTGTAGAAAGGTGTAGCATAGCACATGAGGGACCACCCACAAGTGGGAACATGGATCAGGACCTGGACACGCCATGGGGCAAAATCAGGCCTGACAATAAAAAGAGAAATAGATTTGATAAAGTGGACCAAATGGAATGGGAAGCCCCTTTTCACGGACAAGCTTCACTTAACTGTTTTACAATGGCCACTATGCGGAGAGTGCAAAAAGATGTCTTACCCCAGGATAAGCCGACAATCCCTCAATCGGACTTAAACAAACTGGAGGAAGAAGATGTAGAGAGGAAATCTCTCATCAAGAATTTTAAGTGGGGAGACAGCCCCAAGAGAAAAATTGGTAGCGGTCGTTTTGTGAATGATAATTCTGAGAGGAAAAATCATCACTATAAAGCTTCGAGTGGAAGAGACCATACCGGTGCATGGACAAATAGGTCCACACAATTAAAGGTCCATATGTAGCTATGTTAAGAACGTGGACTGATGAAAAGGCAGAGGAAAACATTACATCTTCATACCAATATGTGAATGAGCTGACCACTCGGTTGAAAACTGGCTGGAAACTTGCCAATGAAAATTTGAAACAAGCCAGGAAGAAACATGCTGCCTATTATAACAGGAAGGCGAAAGACAGAAATTTGGCTGTGGGAGAGAAGGTACTGCTTCTTTTGCCTGGGAGTCAGAATAAGTTACAAATTGGATGGCAGGGTCCATATACAGTTTTAGAGAAAGTGTCTAGAACAAATTATAAGATAGATAAGAAGGGGAAAGAAAAAATCTATCATGTGAATCTCCTGAAGAAATATTTGGAAAGAGAACATCAGGAAGAGACACACTTGTTGACCTTGTCCATCGCCATGGAGATGAAAAAAGGAACCACTTTCATCATTTGAATATCCATTACACCCCTGTGAGACAGCAGCACAGGTGAAAATCAGTACACATTTAACGAAAACTCAGAAAGAGAGAGTGCAACAGGTTCTAAATAATCATGCAGAGGTGTTAACAGACCGACCAGGGCATACAAACCTATTGGAATATGATATGAAACTCATAGACTCCACACCTGTCTGTATGAAACCATATTCGATTCCGTTTGCTAAGGAAAAAGCTTTGAAGGAAGAGATAGACTATCTGTTGAAGGAAGGAATTATTTCGCACAGTGAGTCTTCGTATAGTTCCGGTGTGGTACTCTTAAGGAAGCCCTCTGGAGAACATAGACTCTGTATAGATTACAGGAGACTGAATGCTATTACAGAAGGACAGGTGGATCCATTGCCGGATACAAATCAGCTGTTTGCCAGACTAAATAAAGCTAAATATTTCTCAAAGTGGATCTGAGTAAAGGATACTATCAGATTCCAGTAAAGCCTGAGGTTAGACCATACCTAGCTTTTAGTACCTCAGAAGGACACTATGAGTTTAATAGATTGCCATTTGGATTGAAGAATGCGCCTAGTGTCTTCTCTAGAATGATGAGAAAATTATTGGATCCTCTGAATAATCCCTGTATAACAAATTTTATGGATGATATCCTTATAGCAACAGAAACATTTGAGGAACACATTGACTCTCTGAACATGCTGTTTGATCGACTTAGGGAGGCAAATTTAACAGCCCGACCAACCAAATGTTGCGTTGGATGTAAAGAATTGGAATTTTTTGGGACACACAGTTTATCAGGGAAACATGACCCCTGACCCAAAGAATTTAGAGAAACTACAGAAAGCCCCGAGACCACAAACCAAGAAGGACGTGAGATCCTTTGTCTCATTATGTGGTTTCTACCAGAAGTATATCAAAAACTTTAATTCCATATGTGCACCTTTAACGGAATTGACACGTAAAGGACTTCCAGATCGCATTACATGGACACCACAATGTGAAATGACTTACCAAGAATTGAAGGAAAAGCTCACAAGTAAACCCATTTTGAAATTACCTGACTTAAGTCAAGAATTCATAGTAAGGACGGATGCAAGTAATATTGGGTTAGGGTGCAACTTTACTACAGAAATCAGATGCATTGGATGGGGAATTAAGCCCAGTGGCATATGCTAGCAGAAAGTTGAATAAAGCTGAAATCAACTACTCAACTAGCGAAAAAAGAATGTCTTGCAGTAATATGGGCAATAAAGAAATTCAATATTTATCTATATGGGAAGGCATTTAAGTTGCAAACTGACCACAAACCTTTATCGTTTTTAGCACAGGCTAAGCATGAGAACTCTAGGTTACTCCGATGGTCTTTGCTTCTGGCTCCATATAATTTTAGCATTGAATATATATCTGGAAAAACCAATCTGGGAGCGGATTTTTTAAGCCGCCATCCGTGTGATGAGAATCACCGTAAACCCCAGAAATAATAATAAATTTCTCTATGTGTATATAGAATAAAGGACTGACATATAATGTCTGTTTTAAGAGGGGAGGTGTCATGAAATATTCTAATCCACATATATAAATTATTAGGTAAATATGAAGCCTAACAAATAAAATTAATAAAGAGAAGAGCAATGGTAAAATGACAGTGCTGTCACAAGGAATGTACTCGAAATCCCCCTTGTTTTCTGCTTCGTCTGCAAATTGTAACGCTTTCACGTTGATATAAAAGCTTACTGTATTATTACCCGCCTTCTTCAATGAAACGTGTGCTGCATTTCTAAGAAAAACCTTGAGACGTACTGCGTAATGACCTAAATTAATCCTAACATTAATTATACTGCGTTACCAAAACGAACGAACAGATGGACAAAAGGATAGCGAGAAGGGAGAGGCAGAAAGCCGAACACTAAACACGCTTCGCGCGATACGCAAATGCTGCCATCACGCGTGTAAGTCTACATGCACTAATTTTTTTTCAGACGGACAGTGATAAAATACACTACCCTTTCCCAGAGTTAGGTTTATAAATCATAACAGACTCTTATTAGAAAAGATAACAATAGATGGGTTTACGTTTGAACACATAACAGTACCCAGACAGCACATCTTCGAAACAGGAGGTAGAAAATACATATTTTGAACGCAGCCACGTAGCTCCTTTAAATTTGTATTTTTGGGTTCCTTAGGGCTTGCTGACAAATAATATGTAAAACGTTACGCAAATAGTCCAGGAATTAATAAATTATACCCAAAATAAAATATTGGGGGTGCCTGACAGCATAAAATCATTTCTGCTCATAAGATTTTTTTTTTAACGTGTTTGAAAAAAAATTTACGTTACAGAAATAGCCTACCATGTAAACTCCAAATTGATTGGAGCGCAACAAATGAAAGCCTAACCACGATTGGTCGGGCTATAAATACTATCTTGGTTGTTAGGGGAGACGGGAAAAGATAACATTTTTTTCAAACACTTGTCGAAACGTGGCTCATTGGCCAGTCTCGCTGATATACACACTTGGGAGCGTTAGTTCGAGACCACTTGTTTAAATGATCTTGATAAAGCATCAGTGCGTTGAAGCCAGCATATATTTGGCTAAATAAAAGCCTGGAAGATAAGCAGATGGAAATTTGTGCCAGTTTGTGCCAGAATTCATTGCTAATCAACGTATCTGTGTTTATTTCCATGAAATTGTGGTAAGCTTGAACCATTTAATATCTTTTAATGAAAATTGAATGTGAATTGTTGATTTATGCCTGTATATATATGTGTAGTTCAGTGGAAAACGTGAGGTAAAGCCTAAAATGCTCCAGCCTGAACAGAGGGTGTCGGAGAGAAGTAAAACGGCATGGAATGGCCAAACAGTACACTGACACCTGGATGATTGACTAGAAAGAAATAATGCTGGAAGTGCAGAGGCGTAGTAACCATTAGGAAGGGTAATACTGGAATAAAGTATTTCAGATGAAGCTGACTGTTGGCCTAACGCTCTGAACGCAATGTTTGTGATGTATTGTGATCAGTGTAAAAAGAAAATATAAATTAGTTATGAAGTAGAAGGTACATCCTTCTTGATTTCAGGGACAGTGGTCTTGATGGTACTGAGCAGCACCTAGTCAGAGCTTTGCTGAATCCAGTGTCGGACAGCATACTCCTTGGTCCTTTTAGCTATCAGTGAGGTGTCTCCAGAGCCCAGAGGAGAATTCGAGCAGAGGAGTCCTTTCCTGCCGCCATCACGCCAGATAAGCTACTTGGCCAGCTGAGCTCAACATTATGTCCCCTCATCTTGAACTGACTTTGTAAAATTAACATTAAGCGGGGAATTTACTTGTCTTAAAATCAGGAACTGTGAACATCTCCAATACTAGTCCCTAAAGACAAACTATTGAAGTCATGATGACAAATACCAACAGAGCTTGAACAAAACAAAACCAGTATTACCTCCTTTTCCTACTACACAACTGACACACATAGAACATTTGTAATAATATATGTCACTACAATATTCATATTAAATACATTCTGTACATAACTTGTAATTTAAATTGATTGTGATTCCTGGTTCCCTTGTAGTTGAATCAGGACACATATTCATTCATGCCAGTAATGAATACATATTGTTATTTGAAAGTTATCAGTGCCTCCTTTAAGATATTCTCATAGAGTGTTATATGTATGTGAGTGTCACAGTGTTGTCAAGAGTAGTGGATTAAATTAAATTGTTTATCTGTCTGTTGTTGTGACTTACACTTCACCATACTCATACCCTAGACGCATAACGTAGCATCACACTATTCCAGAATAATTCTGACTGAGATATATAGATATGTGGTAGCAAGTAAGGTTATCTATAATACACTACTCTTAATAGATATAGATACCTTCACAGCTGATCTCAGTCAGTACACTAAGTCCCCTATAAGTATTTATAACATCCCACTTCACCACACTCAGCTGCCATGACAAGGTTGAATGGGATCTGGAAAAGTAACATCAGTTTTCCTGTGAAGATCAAATTATACAAATCACTTGTATTATCTATTCTCTTGTATGGGTGTGAGTGCTGGACACTCACTGCAGATACGGAGCGAAGGATTCAGGCTTTCGAGTATAAATGTTATAGAAGAATTTTGCGCATTTGCTATAAAGAGCACAAAACAAATGTCTATGTTAGAGAGAAAATAAACACCTATGCAGGCCACCAAGAACCACTTTTGTCAGTAGTGAAATGTCGAAAGCTTGCCTGGTTTGGGCATGTAACTCGTCATGACTCCCTTTCGAAAACGATCCTTCAGGGAACAGTCGAAGGTAAACGGAGAAGAGGAAGGCAGAGAAAATCCTGGGCTGATAACATCAAAGAATGGGCAGGACACGGTTTTTCCACACTTGTACGCATTGCTGAGGATAGATAGCAGTGGAGGACCCTGTCTGCTGATGCTTCCACCATGGCACCCCTACGACCCATGACGGGTTACGGGCTGAGATGAGAGATGATATATATATATATATATATATATATATATATATATATATATATATATATATATATATATATATATATATATATATGTATATATATTTTATATATATATATATATATATATATATATATATATATATATATATATATATATATATATATATATATATATATATATATATATATATATATATATATATATATTGTATAAGCAACAATTAAAATACCGGCACACAAGACCAGCTACACCACGCCATACAACAATGAACATACAAGCACACAAAAAACCCACACCCCAACACACCCCACGAGTCGGTAGCCCCGCCAACTACAACACACAATTAAGATACCTACAACCAAACACACCAACACACTACCAGTACACAACAACACGCCCGCCAACCATAGACAATACTCCACTGACCAACTACAACACACAATTAAAATACCTACAACCAAACACACCAGCACACTACCAGCACACAACAACACGCCCGCCATTATTGAACTTATATATTACTATATAACAAGACCTTTCCTCCTCCACAGCGCGCCGCCACATTTTCCTTATATAAAAAGTCACGCGCCGCCACAGCGCGCCGCCACATTTTCCTTATATAAAAGTCACGCGCCGCCACAGCGCGCCGCCACAATGCGACCCGTAGCGTACATTGTATACTACTTATGTATAAAACATAGTGTACTTAAACAAATAAATAAATAAAACTTTCAAAAAAACTTACACTTAAGCCTTAGCACTTTACAAAAACCCTCAGTTACAAAACTATTCGATGCATCAAAAATGGGATCACCATCACGTTCTTTAAGATGTCCTCCTTGAAATCGAAAATAGGTTATTTCTAATATCAATATCGCTAAAATTTATTTAGAAATAATCTAGTGCGGTTGATCTGTTTATAGTTCATGACTGTTATGTACGTGATAAAGCTACTTGTAAAGAAACTGCCTAATGATGTCATTAATTGATAAAAGTATGCATAAATTAACCACCAGAATACTTACTTTTCTCTGACTTCAAAACGCGTGGTATACGGGAAGTGTTTACATGATTTGAACATGCTATAGCGACTTATTTTCTAATTTTTAGTTTAACTTCTGAACTTGTGTCAAGCGGTCATACGATTTGGCCCGCGGGTAGATCTGGCAGACCATACGGCTCGTGGGTTAGAATGTGTTAATGGACATTTTATCTTCCTTAAGTGGCATGCTCTTACAACTAGATTTAATTAACCCCAAACTCACTGAAAGATGACCACCAATCTGTTATATGCTCCTGGAATGGTGTGTTTTGTAACACTTTCTCATGTTTAACCTCATATCCAGAGAATAAGAAAGTGCTCACAGTGGATAAAAATTGTGGTGGTATGTGTTGTGTTGTTGGTTCCAAAGGTTGTTATAGCCGGGAGTTGTAGTAAGGATAAGCTCTCACTGCAGGTAAGTGCTTCTATGGCATGCGCCTAAAATAGTCTCTGACAACCAAGCCCAGCTCCCGGACTTCATGTGTGGCTCAATTGGAGCCCATCAGAACTGTTTCCACGGGAGAAATGGCGAAGGCGAGTCACTGGGCCTTAAAACCAGTAGCTTCGGGCAGAAAGGGCTTTTGATCCTTTGTTAGTAGCCTATCTAAGAGAAGATAAAACTCTGAATTTAAACCACCGCTGCCCTAGCAGGAATATCCATTTGTGGGAAAAACTTCGGAGTCAGAGTCCCTAAGGCAGTCTAATGTTGATTCGACATTATTCTGGCAATTTCTGCGACGTGGCTGGTACCGAACTGTATCGGCTACTGGCGTTCCTTTGGGTGTACCGGCTGCGTGGAGAGGAGGAACATGCTGCATTGTGTCGTGGTTGAGTTAAAGTGTAAGAGTATTTGTCGAGTTGGACAATTGTAGTGAAATCGACAATGATAGTGAACTGACAAAATTATATATTACACACAGATATTGTGTAAATAATGTGAACTTGAGACCAACCTGGAAGAGGATTTATTAAAGTTATCTCTCTCTCCAAGCCTCAACACACTTAAATAGTCTAAGCACCACCCGCTCTCCCTCTTTTCTCTTGTCAAAATAGAGATTATAGTAAAGAGCTAGCAAAATTAAGTATGGATGAAAGGGTCGTGAACATTGCGTTAATAAATGAGTAAAATTTATTAAAGAAACAAAATATATATGGAAATAGTGTATATCAGTACAACAACATAAGACAATCTTAATAATCACATTAAGTATACAAATATGCAATTACACACCAACGAACACACAAACCACCAACATAATACCTGTAGAACATCCAGAAATAAATACACGGAGTCTTCAATCCTTCCGGTTTTGGGGGACCACAATCAATACTCTAGGACCTAGAGGTGGCCAAGCTAAGGTTGGTTGAGAGCAGATTACGGTAAAGGGTAACACCAGAGCTCCAGACCTATAAAATCCAAAAAAATAACGTTCTGAGATTTAGTTTTACATATATAATGAACCACGTACAGAAAGCAACGGCAAACTACTGTACTGCACATCTGCCAAGACATGTATACCAGTCTTCGGACTGAAATTACTGTAAAAAAAAATATAATGAATCTGTTGTTTTAATTTGTTTTATAATTTGTACTATGACGTGTAATTATTTATTTCAAACATACATTTGTGTGTTATTTTATTGTGAAGAGTGTGGCTTATCAAAACTTTTCACCAGTGAATTTAAGTCTACTTCCATTTGTGACGTAGCAATTCTGAGAACATGGGATAATACAGAGTCAGTTAATCTGTTTCTGGTCTTGGATTTGATAAGCTTCATGGCGGAAAATATCGTCTCACTAAGATATGTTTTTTATCAAATATAGAGCACACTTTTAGGGCCCATTTTCTCAGAAGTGGGTAACGTTCCTTTGGTAGTAATTTCCACAAATCAGCTCCAGTTGCTTCTGTTGTGTTGATGAATGGGTCACATTGGAGTTCACATAACTGTAATTGTAGTTCTGCTGGCTGAGACTCCACTGTGCACTTGAATGGGTTGTTAAAAAGTTCCATTTGTGGACGAAACATCTCAAAATCTTGAAATCGACGATCAAACTCAGAAATCAGTGTACCTCCTGAAGTTAACACTCTCTTTCTCAGACAGCTGTTTACAACAAGGAAAATGAAACAGGTCATTCTTTTGCAAAGACAGACTAAATAGGCTCAGTTTCTTTTTGAAGCCATCAACATAGCCCATCATTTGAAAAATTGTTTGCCTTTTTCCTTGTAACTGCAAATTCAGTACATTCAAATGTTGTGTTATATCTGTGAGAAATGCCAAGTGCTGAATAAAATGAATATCTTTGAGTTTATTTTGAAGATCAATTGAACATGGTAAGTTGTCTCGCAGGAAGTCAAATATTTCATCCTTCAGTTCACAAAATCTTATTAAACCTTTTCCTCGACTAAGCCATCTCACCTCAGCATGAAGCAGGAGATCACCGTAAACAGAATCCACTTCTTCTAAAATTGCAAGGAACTTCCTGTGAGTTAAAGAGCTGTGTCCTCCTCTGATCAAATTCGTTATTTTCACTACACTAGCCATAGTGTCATTTAGGTTTATGGATTTTGCACAAAGGGTCTCTTGGTGAACTATGCAATGTAATGTAGGCACGTCAATTTTATTTTGCTTCAAAAGTCCAACAAAACTACTATTTTTCCCAACCATAGCCTTGCAACCATCGGTACACACAGCAGACAGTTTTTCAAACCCAACATATTTTTCCATGGTATTTTGAACTGCAGAAAATATGTCATCCCCTTTACTTGTACCATGCAAAGAGCAAACTTTCAGTAATTTGTTTTGAAAGAGGTACATTTTGAAATTATGTTACTACTTTTTCTTCATTGAACGCTTCTGCCATTTGAACTGAACACTTTTTCACAAACTCTCCATCAGTAAACGGCTTTTTTGCTTTTGCAAGCTCATAACTAATCACATAGGACGCCATGAGCGATGATTCCTGAATCTTTTTTACATGACTAAATATACTCTTTTGCTGATTCGGTTTTTTCTTGAGTTGTTCAATCACAAGCTTTCTCGACTCGCTGCTATGCTCGTCGTTGTTTTTCTGATGATTTGTGATGTAGTGACGTTTCAAGTTATATTCCTTCACTACGGCTTTACAAATGCAAACTCTTATACATGAAAACGTGCACAACAGCTACAAGCCCAGAAGTGTCACTGACTGATTTATACTTAACACACTTCACAAGACCAGCTGTGCACCTCAGCTCCTTCCTATAGAAATGTACCTACCATCCACCCCCACTTCCACGATCACTTTCCCACACTGATGCTAAAGACGAAGCAACATCATTGGATCTCAGAGACTTCCGACCGCAGAAAAGATCTGTCATTGCTTTCATTTTCTCATTATCAAAGTAGGTACCGACACTGTCTTCGCCTGTCCACGTGCACGATCAGAGATTTGACGTTATCATTTCCGTTTTGTCGGCACTATCTAGTAGAGCTCAATTGGTATGAGAGAGAGAGAGAGAGAGAGAGAGAGAGAGAGAGAGTTGGTGGTGTTGTGGGAGGTGGGGAGATGTTAATCGTACATTTTGGGTCTTTTTGGTTTTGTTTCTGGTGCCTGTGCGTGCTATTTTGTAATATTTTTTTAGCACAGTGGTCGGTGTATACAGTAATTTTAAATCTACAATAAGAGGCCGGCCAAAAAAGGTTGGCGGGCCGGTCAAAACTGGTTGGTGGGCCGCATGTGACCCGCGGGCCGTAGCTTGGCCACCTCTGCTCTAGGTAGTGTCTTTAGATATATATATATATATATATCCTCCTATAGATGATGAATTTTCTGTACTGAATACACTGTAGACACTATATATGCACTGGTGTTTACACCCTAATATCGAGAGAGGCTTGTAGGTTACTCGGGTTATCTTCGGCTGACCGCTCATACGTGCGGGGTTTTACTGATCAGAAACACACACACAAGACGAGGTTACTTTAGAACAAATGGTCCATTGCGCTATTATCCCGGCGCTTGAACTTATGCCTGCGTGTTTGGTGTACAATCCGGTTGGGCTGGCTTGAACTATTATTGGTAACTGGGGTGCTCCATTTAAGCACACACCTGGTGTATTTGATTCTGCTGAAGACGCTGGGTTGCTAGATGTGTCGGAAGCCACAATGCTCTGACTGGTGATCAAAACGAGTAGGAAACCACTACTGCAATATAAGTTTTCCAGAATTGCGATGGCTCGTTGCACACTGCGTGAGCTTAATTCCCATTAGAGGGATGGGCGTTTGCAAAAGGGTTTTGCTTCAGGGATGGGGTGACAACTCGTAGTGCTACTTGCGTTCAGGAGCCGTGAGAGAATGTTACGTTCGTCGCCTGACTGGACTCTTGCGACAGCAAAATGCAGTATATCTTGAAACTGAGACCCAAAAAGAGACGACCTTTACATCAAGCAAACAATAAAATTACAGTAACGTTATACTAAACAGTTATGCTCCACTATGGGATTTAGAATTATTTTAATCATTGCTATGATAGTCTTGGGCTGTCCTTTTCCATAGGAGTCACTCTCCTGTTACTTCCACTCTATCAATTATCATCATACGCCTGCATAGGCTAATATATTTTGTACACACATGTACCTGTCAGTAAATGTTCTGACAGCAAAATCTACTCCGTCTTCTTTCAACTCAACATAAGGGATATCTCCCTGCAGTTCCAGCTGACTGGATATGCTATTCATCTTACAACATTAAGTGATTTTACATAAAATACAGCATTTTACATTACATAATAAATGGTATGCGCCCCTTTGAGGTCGATACGCAAAAAGAGAAAATGCATTAACCTCCAAAAAATGAATACATGGAAAATGCAATGTTTTCGCTATAATAATACAGTGGGATTGAAACCTAAGATATAATGTTATCTATGGCTGGTGACTGCTTTCTGTGAAAGTTATAAACTGGTGTCTAACTACACAAGTAGGCATATAAAATTCCACACAACCATTAGAAGTTTCGATCAGAAAGAAATAAGTGACTATCTCCTATAATTCAGTGTTATGGTGCCTGCACGTCACTATTCAGTTGTAAGTGAATAACCTACACCGCTGACATTTCCTTACATTAATGACAGTTATTTTAGCCTAATCTTAACCCATATGGTAAGCACTGCCCGGACTGAGGTTCTACGCCTAGTAAGTATCTGTTATCGTAAGTTTACCATTAACCCATTGTAAACAATAACACTGACACCTGGCTAACTCCTGTTAACTAAAGCGGTATGCGGCGCCACATTATCACTGAATTAATTACCGGGAGAAATCCTCTAAATGAATTTAAGTATATATATATAAGGCAGACATTAACACAGAACTAAACCGTGTTGCCCACGGTTTAGTTCTGTGTTAATGTCTGCCTTAGTCTCAGTTGGTCATCACGGGCAGGAACATTTTACAATTGTGCTTGACTTATTAAAACCCTCTAGATTTAAAGTCTACAGTGACGCTACCCCAGGACGGGCATAGCCTGTTTCCAACAGAGGCACGGCGTATAACGTAATCCTAGGTAAGACAAATGTTACTACTAGAGACTAGGTCAGAGACATCAAACGCGATAAAATTTCCTACATAGAGAGGAAATATTTCTGAGAGCGGACAGGGGCCGCAACAACAAAGAACGAACGCGAGATTTATCTCCCCTGAATCCCGCTAGCGGTCCACGTTTCCCTTGGTCAGACAAACACAAGGTGCAGCTTATATAATATACTACTCGTCAAAAGTCAAGGGCCACTTAGAAAAACCTTGGTTGACACCATAAAACAAATCTGATTTAAACGTAATTGGTATCAGTCAAAACGGCATTTATTGAATACCAAATTGACATGTCACGTAAAGAAATGGAAACACACATTCAAACGCAATGAAGCTGTGAAGTGTATCACCCACCTTTTCAAAAGTCACACAATAGCTATTGGACAAATTGACATTTCAAAATCGGGTATGACCACCGTTTGCAGCAAGGCATTCAAGTCAGCGTAGACGCATCGAGTCCACAAGGGTCCGAAGAGTATCTTGAGGAACAGCTTGTCATTCCTGAAGCAGAAATGCAGTCGGCTGTGCAACATCCATTAGCAGGGGGTGATTTGTTGACATTCTTCGACCAAGGACATCCCAGAGGTGCTCAATCGGAGAAAGGTCAGGTTAATGAGCTGGCCACGCCATCCTGATGATCCCATGTTGTTGAATAAATTCATTCACCACACGAGCTCGATGGGGTCGAGCGTTATCATCTTGGAGAATGTCATTACCACCTATGGTTTCTAGAGCAGGCTGAACAATTGGTCTCAAGATTTCGTTCTGGTATCTTAGGCCTGTCAAGTTGCCTTGGATGATGTAGAGTGGGGTCCTGCCGTGACTGTAGAAGCATCCCAGGCCATGACAGAACCCCAACATAACGATCCACCTCTCGAATTGTGTCATCAGTAAATCGCTCTCCTGGTCGTCTCCAAACTCGAATCCTGCCATCATTGAATGACACAGTAAAGCGAGATTCCTCAGGGAAGAGAACATGACCCCATTGTAGCCCTGTCCATCGGATGTGCTCGCGACACCAAGCAACACGGGCTCTGCGATGAGCAGGAGTAAGAGGGGTTCTGACTGCAGGACGTCGAGAAGCCAGTCCAAATTCATGTAAACGTCTGCGAATGGTGTTTTGACTGAATTAACGTTTACAGTTTGTCTAAGCTGACATCTTAGAGTGGAACAAGTCACTGTTCGATGGCGCAGGGCTGACAACAAGAGGTACCGGTCATCATGTCTATTGGTGCATCTAGGGTGACCTGGCCGGTGGCGATCCTCCACACTTCCTGTGGCCTGAAATCTCTCAAAACTTCTTTGGATAGTAGAGTGTGACACTGCAAGCCGTTTACCAAACCTCACGGACAGATAAACCACTTTCAACCCACGCTATAGCCCTCATTCTTTGTAAGGTGTCAAGACTTCTCGGTGGCATGGTTTTTGCAAGTGATGAAACTACCCTAAGTCTGCTGATTGTAAAACAAATTAAGAGTGAACTCTGTTCACGAAAAGTTGCCATTGCACGTGGAATGTCAATCAGCACGATTACTTCATCTGTTTGGTTCTACGGGAGTTTTAAAAAACAGATTACAAATGTGAATTTATGGTCAGCAAACCAAATAGCACGTGATCACCATGGTTGTCGGTGAGTTGTTTTTATGCTTAACGTGCATAGAGGACTGTCAGATGAAGATATTGCACCCATTTTTACTAAAAAATTCCTTCATTTAATCATTCTATGCGCTTATATAATAGTGTATTGAAAATAATAGGGTGGCCCTTGACTTTTGACGAGCAGTATATTATCGTGAGCTGACCGCTACTGACCAGTGGAGAATTTATAATGAAGCCAGAACGAAAACAAACCGTGGGATGGGGTCTGAGAGGCGAATAATGGGCTACGTAGGTAAAATCCGAAAAGAAAGAAAAATACAAAAAGTCGAGGAAACCAGAACATTAAAGAGTAATAAAAATGGGACGTGATGGTAAAATAAATTATCAGTCGCCGTGACACATGGGTGTTGAAGGTGACTTTCTATTAAACTGGGTCATTACTTGTTGAATAATGTTCCATGTAATATTAATAAAGCAATCATAAATTTCTGGCCATTGCATTGCTTTTGCCAACCTATAGCAGACGACTGCAATAGAACTACCGTAACAATGGGCAACAGCTTGATCTCTATATAACTGCGCCCAAGCACACGCCTTGGAGAGGACACTCCAGTTTCACCCTATAGGTGTCAGTAAAACACCGGAAGTAGCAGGGGCTACTTCCGACAGTTGGAGAGATTATTAGATCTCACTGGACAGCTACAGTCTGCTTCAAGCTGGGCAGCTACCAGTCAATTAGGTGTTGTCCCGCCACTGTCTGCTTTCCGGGTGCATGGTGATTAGGGTCAAACCCGAACTATGGACTAAAACATTTTGCACCAAGCAACTATCACAAAAAACAAGTAATAGAAATAAACAAACTATCAGATTGGGTTGCAGGAACGTCCGGACTTTGTTGATTGGACTATCCGACAACCTACAGGATACAAACGATGTCAGAAAGACAGCCGTAATCAATAACGAACTTAAACGACTTCAGGCTCAGGAATGGTGAGCGAGAAGGACTACACATTTTATTGGCAAGGGAAAGACCTTAATAAAACTAAAGAACATGGAGCAGGTTTTGCGGTCAAAAAATCGTTAACTAAAATGGTTGAACCAGGTGAGAATGGATCAGGACGCCTCTTAACGCTCCGCCTGCAAACCAGCGCAGGTCCCATCACCCTTGTCAGTGTGTATGCTCCTACTCTGCCTCAGAAGCTAAAGACAAAATTCTACGAGAATCTAGCATCAGTCACCAAATGCACACCTTCGCAAGAAAAGCTTGTTCTCCTTGGTTACTTTAACGCTAGAGTGGGTGTCGATAATGTTTCATGTCCTTCATGTCTGGGCAGGTTTGGTATTGGCAAGATGAATGAACATGGACAATGGCTCTTGGAGCTGTGTTTCCACCATGACCTCTGCGTGACCAACACCTACTTTCAGACAAAACCCTAGCATAAGATGTCATGGAGACACCCACGATCCAAGCACTAGCACCAACTGCATCTAATTTTCGTCAGAAGGCCACTGTTACGTGTCTTTGTTCTTTGAAATGTTAATTTTGTATGACAGAATGGTTCCTGTAGGCCAAGCTCACTTCTAGGGTAGCAAACATCTAGACACCGAAACCAGCCACCATCAATCACCCTTCTTTGAGCCACAATGGACGCAGTGGACAGTATACATATTTATTTAAACGTCACGATGCTCCAACTTGAAATACAATTTAGTTCAATATATAAAGGGCATATTATAAGTAGTATCATCATCTCAACCCATAACCCGTCATGGGTCGTAGGAGTGCAATGGTGAAAGCATCAGCAGACATGGTCCTCCACTGCTCTCTATTCTCAGCAATGCGTACAAGTGTGGAAAAACCGTGTCCTGCCCATTCTTTGATGTTATCAGCCCAGGATTTTCTTTGCCTTCCTCTTCTCCGTTTACCTTCGACTGTTCCGTGGAGGATCGTTTTCGAAAGGGAGTCATGACGAGTTACATGCCCAAACCAGGCAAGCTTTCGACATTTCACTTTTGACAAAAGTGGTTCTTGGTGGCCTGCATTTGTGTTTATCTTCTCTCTAACATAGACATTTGTTTTGTGCTCTTTATAGCAAATGCGCAAAATTCTTCTATAACATTTATGCTAGAAAGCCTGAATCCTTCGCTCCGTATCTGCAGTGAGTGTCCAGCCCTCACACCCATACAAGAGAATAGATAATACAAGTGATTTGTATAATTTGATCTTCACAGGAAAACTGATGTTACTTTTCCAGATCACATTCAACCTTGTCATGGCAGCTGAGGCCATCTCAAGTCTTGTCTTGATTTCTTTCCTTGATCTTCCATCACTACATATAGTGGACCCGAGATATTTAAAGGTGTTACCTTCTTCTAACGTTTGCCCATTTAACGTAATATTGGTCGGAACATGTTTCTTCTGGCTATTCACCAATATCTTGCTTTTTTCTATATTAATTTCCATCCCATACGTTCTTGTTACTTTCTCCAGTCTAGATGTAAGGTCTTGAAGTTCTGATTCTGTTCCAGCTATCAGATCAATGTCATCAGCAAAACGTAGATTACACAGAGGGCGGCCTCCAATCGATATGGTTGATTTATAATCGTAGAGAGCCTCCTGCATAATATGTTCTAGATATATATTAAAAAGCACTGGTGACAGGATGCATCCCTGGCAAACTCCTACAGTTGTTTTGAAAAATTCTCCAATGTCGTTGCTTGCAAAAACAGCACTGCTTGCGTCCTTGTATAGTGCTTCAATGATATCTATGATGTTGGTATCAATATTGAATTTTCTCATTATTTGCCATAAGCCTTCATGCCAGACTCGATCGAAGGCTTTTGTAAAATCGATGAAGTTATGGTATAAATCATGTTGATGCTGGAGATGTTTTTCGATCAGTAATCTAATATTGAAGATATGTTCTGAGGTACTTCTTTTTGGTCTCCCTGTATGATTTTGGCACTACCAGCTGTCCATGTCCTTGAGGTTCTGTACCAGCATTTCTATACAGTAGTCCATTTTTCATATACAAGTCTCCTTTCTCTTGAGGGTTATGGGCCTTTGGAAATTTGCCAAAACAAGGCTTCAATGTGTCATCTTCTGCTTGAGCCTTCTTCATCTGCTCTGGCTGAGTATTGTTAGGGTCTTCCTCCTCTTTTTTGGTGCTTGACCTGGTCTGGACTGCTGCCATGACAACAGGTTTTATTGGGTCACCCAAAAATACATAACTACACCCCAATATCAGCGGGTATATAGGGTCATCTATCACTGGGGCTGTTATCGCTCCTTCAACATAGCAAGATTTCACATTGATCCTAGCTATAGGAAGTGTCATGGTTGCTGTTCCCTTAGTTGCCCCTTGTATTTCCACGGTTTCTGTGGTAAGTTGATCAGGGTGCACTAGGGTTGAACTCACAACTGAGTCAAAATTCAGGCCGGTATCATATAAGCACATGACTCGAGTGCCGTTCACGGTTACGAGTTCACTCACAGGGGGATGACGGAGGCTATTCTGACTCCCTGTCAGTTCCATCGTATCTGTCCTATTCCCGGTTGCTATACATGCAGCGTGATGAGGGAGATTTTTCCTTTTACAATCTACAGTGTTGTGGTTGCTCATCTTTCAAATTTTGCACCACTTATCTCCCTGTTTATAGGGTTCTTTTCCTGAGTCTGAGGGTTCTTGTCCTTATTATCAAATCTTTGCTTATTTCTGTACGGTTGGTCCTTTTGGTCAACCTTGTTATTTTGTAGGGGTGGCTTGTATCCTTCTACTTGCTTTATTTTTGTTCCTACCAGTTCAGCTTGAGCTGCTTGGTATCTTTCTGCACATTTCAAAATGTCTTCCAGCCTCTCTGCTCCTTGTTCCATAAGGAATTCCTCATTTCTTGAGGCATGGAATCTTTAACTTGGTCTAACATAACCATTTCTTTCAGATCCTCATAGGTTTTCTGATACTTACCTAAACTACTCCATTTCAACAAATACGTTTCTAGCCTAGCTGAGAACTGGTTATATGTTTCTCCCGGTAGAGGTTTAGAAGTTCTAAATTTCTTCCTATATGCCTCTGAGTTCTTTTCATAACGAATAAGTAAGGCTTGCTTTAGTATTTCATAATTTTCCTGATCTTCTTTGGGGGAGTTTCAGAAACACATCATATGCAATACCTCTCAATCCCTGAGATAACTTTAAACTCCATTTTTCCTTTTTCAGTCCATATGTAGAGGCTAGCCTTTCATACCTGTCTAGGTACGACTCAATTGAGTCCTCCTTTTCAATAAATGGATCTAGGTGGAAACACATGGCTCGATTGCCATGTTCTGAAACGAGCTATTCTCAGAATGAGATGAGCTATTACCATGGGTGCTAGTCCCAGCCTGAAATTCAAGTTCAAGCTGTCTCATTTTCAGCTCATGGTCTCTCTCTGCTTGTAACCTCCTTTCTTCTCTCTCAGCCTCTGCTTGTAACCTCGTTTCTTCTCTCTCAGCTTCCAATTTCTTGGCTTCTATCTCTGCTTCCAATTTCTTGGCTTCTTTCTCTGCTTCCACTTCTAATTTCTTGGCTTCTATCTCTGCTTCTAATTTCTTGGCTTCTTTCTCTGCTGCAAATTTCTGGGCTCTTTCTGCTTCCAATTTCTTTTCTTCTCTGTCCATATACTTTTCACATTTCGTTGTGACATACTGGACCAGAGCATCCCCACTCATGTTAAGCTCTTTTCCCACCTGCAGTGTGGCAGACCTAAACTTGACGAAGTCAGCCATGATGTATCTGTAGTCTAGTAGGGTAAGCTGTCTTATTCAAACTAAATTACTACAATATAATTAACTTAATTAAAATTAAAGTTAATTAAACTAACTTCACCATATATGAAACAGCTTTCTGTATCTGTACTCAATGGTACTCCTAAAAAAATTTTTTTATATCCTTCTCTGTTAACTCTTTCCAAAAATTTCTACTCAGCAGAAATAGAAAGTTGGCTCTGGAATATCAAAGATATCCCGCGGACGAGACCCCACTGTAGCGGGAGGTTATTAAAATTATTTCCCTGTCTCATCCTCGGCTTATATATTATCCATACTGTTCCATCCTATCTTGTTTTATACAGCCGATATATATCTATCTTCCTATCCATGTACTTCAACAATCTGTTACTTGTTGATTTAAATATTTAGAACAGAAGTGGGTTTACAGGCTTTCGGCTTAACTGTAGACTGCCGTAATATGCATATATCTCCGTAAATGTTAACTTCCTACTGTTTTTCCTTATATACAGTTATACACAATCCTCTCCTGGAATAAAAGGTGAAATCCTTTTCATAATAATTCCATTATGCTCTTATTTATCATTGCCGATTTCCGATGTCTCATCGACATTTTGCCGATACACGGCCATTTTGTAAGCGGCCGGCCCTGTGACAATCGATCGCTGAATGGTCTGTAAACTACCCGAAACCACGTTTGCAATGCATTGAAACCAATTTTGCGACAAAGTTAAAAAAATATTATTTCACGATGAATTTCACTCGTCAGGGTTCATCATAGCTAAACCATTAAATAATACGTCATGACACACAATTATGAAAGATGTAGAGGAGAAACATGTTTTCGAGATCCATTTTTATTTTTGTTAGCAAATGCAGGTAGTTCTGTGTTTACGCGAATATGAACATGCGCACAGCAATTTTTAGGCATTTTTCTTTTATTCACGTGCCAAACTCGAAGTTAATTAATATTAGACAAACATAAAGGTATGTTTTCAGGCACTCGTAAGAAACAAAGAAGTAGAACACTTAGACAACAGAAAAACAACTGACGTGAGCTGCTTACCCAGGGTTCGAACCCCGTACCTTCCGTACGACAACACCGCTTAGCTATACAAGCGAATCACACTAACCTCACGAAGTTACCCGACCCGATATTTAGACATGTTTACAGTATGTATCTGCTCGCCTACGGCAGCGCGAGAGTACACTAATGACAATTTTAAGGTTCCGTTGAGGAGTATTTGGACGGCTGCCACTAATGACTTGACTTGACTTTGATCCACTGTCAATGAGCGTCAGCTCTTGGTGATTCACTAAAAAGGACGCACTTACCCAAATCAAGATTGCATGGGGTGAAGTTCCGCGGTGATTCATGAACGGTGTGTGGAAAAATAAAACTGCCCTCAATTATAGCATGACTTCCCTCAGGCATTAGCCTGGAGGACAATATTATCTCATCTATTAAGGATGGTGTCAGAATGGCTTCAAGAACTCGACCGCAAGAACATAAAATTGTAAATTCGCTTGAATCTCAGAAAGTAAAACTCAGCAATGAAGAGTTGTTCGAGCAGATCACCACGGACGAAGAAGAAGAGGAGGACGCAGCAACTTGCACCAGCCAGCAACAACAACCAGACCGTCAAGTTACAGTGAACAGATTAAATAATGTCTTCCAACTTCTTGAATCCTGCATTACGATCTTTGAGGAAGATGATCTTAACATGGGCAGTTAATCCTGCATTATGATCTTTGAAGAAGATGATCCTAACATGGACAGTGAATCCTGCATTATGATCTTTGAAGAAGATGATCCTAACATGGACAGTGAATCCTGCATTATGATCTGTGAGGAAGATGATCTTAACATGGACAGTGAATCCTGCATTACGATCTTTCAAGAAGATGATCCAAACATGAACAGTGAATTCTGCATTACGATCTGTGAAGAATATGATCCTAACATGCACTGTGAATCCTGCTTTATGATCTTTGAAAAAGATGATCCTAACATGGACTGTGAATCCTGCATTATGATCTTTGAAGAAGATGATCCTAACATGGACAGGAAATAATGGTCAGGAGGAAAATGATGGAATGTGCTGCTCCCTACCAAGAAATACTCAGTGAGTAGAGAAAATCACAAACTGAGCTCTGGACACCTTCTTCATGAAGATATTATTGCTGCATCCCATGTTTCTCTTTCAATGACTCACCACCTCACTTCTCGTTGAATTAGAAGTTGATGAAGAAGAAGAAGGTAATGGGCCTTCCTCTGCCAATCTTGAATAATGTTTTTGTCTGTGCATGTACTTAATAAGAATGGTATATGTTATTTGGAGTTGTTTGTTATTATATGCATTTATTTATATTATTATGTACGACATTGGTGGAACGCATCCACCTCACTTTACATATATTTAAAATATAAAATCTTGTTCCGTTTATGCCACTTCTGTTTACGCAAGGGTCTGGGTAACATTTGTATAGCGTACTGAAATAATTATTTTACACTAAAATAAAACTTTTTTCTATTCATTCTATGGCATATAGTACTGCATGCAGGCATATCTAAAGTCATCCTTATATGACCACCAGCTATGAACAATGATGTAGTATCCAAAAGTGAAAGTGAACCTCTATCTGTGAGACTAATTACATCCTCTTTGATTCTTGAAATCACATACACACTTCCAGGGATTCACACTGTGGTGAAACATGTTGAGGACATAACATTGCACTATAAGCTTGGAGGAGTCACGTGAGCTCCAGACGCAACTCTGGCTTTTACCTGGTTGGCTGCATGCAGGAGGATCTTGCTGTGGACCCATGAAAGGCAGGGGAAGCTGAGAATCGACTCTGTCTAGGAAGTGGCAATTCCGCGGAACAGACCAGAACCAGAGCACATTATTTTAGTTCTGCATATTTGAAGGAACCCCTTGTATGGTGTGGAATGCACAATGTGCCACGTTCTTCTTCTTCCTTTTTTTTAATAAAGATTTGGCGAGGCGAGTCCCGTTCAACCTAGTCGGTTATATTAGGGCGCATGTCCAAACATAAAAGACCCTTTTAGTAACAACTAAGTAACAACTAAAAAAAGTCTGCGAACCGTTCTCGTACAACAAGATACTGTGGAGTCCACTAAATGTGATGATTCTTTAAACGCAAGCCAAGCTGTAGAAAGTGGAGATCATGACTTCAAAACACCATGTTTCAGAATGGCAGAAAAGCCACAGGAAAAGCCTAGTTCTACAATGTAGATAATACCAAGGAGTCTTCAACTTGGTACTGGCTGCAAAAGAGCAAGAAGCTCTGCAGCACTACGTAAACAACAATAACAATTGCATACGGTAAAAGTGGATTGCCAATTTATAAATTAGTAATTCGTCATATCGTTTGCAAATATACTGTTCAAAAACGAGGAACGCATAGCTACTGAAGGCACACACATAGCCTTAATTTTGACATTCAATAACTTTTTAAATTTAATGAGTTAACTGTTCAAATTGCCCACAAGAATACCTTAGGGCTCAACCAATCAATTGACAGTTGTTTTGCATCTGGGTCACGAGAGTTTTTTGGCGTGCGGGCTTTCCCGTTAGTATGGTGTGTGGCCTTCTCTTTCATCGATCAGCGACTGGCATCTTCTGGGCATGGATGCGATCAGACGTCTGATGTGGGCCTGTGGGATGGCTGCCCACTCTTCCAGGAGTACCTGGAATAGATCACGACGATTGGCTGGAGCAACGTCTCGGCGACAAATACGTCAATGCAGCTCATCCCACAGGTGCTCAATCGGACTCATGTCTGGAGACAGGGGTGGCCAGGGAAGGATGAGAATGTTGTTGGCAGTCAGGAACTGCGTGACCAACCGTGCACAATGGGGTCTGGCGTTGTCCTGTTGAAACACAGACCTTTGGGCAGCCAAAAGTGGAAGGACATGGGGTCGAAGAATTTCATTGACGTATCGTTGCACATTCAAGCCTCCTTCAATGTGCACCAATTGACTCTTTCCGTTGTAACTGATCATTCACCACACCATTGCACCTCCACCACCGTGCGGCGGAGCGTCATCAACGGTATTTTGGGCAAAACGCTCATTTCGCCTACGGTAGATCCTACGCCGTCTATCATGACGCTTCAACAAAAAGAAAGATTCGTCACTAAACCAGACACGTCTCCATTGATTGTCAGCTGCCGAGGGACGATGCTGGTTGGCCCAAAGAAGTCGATTTTGGCGATGGCGGCGCGTAAGGACAGGTCCTCGGTGAGGTCGTTGTGCCAAAAGTCCAGCGTCATGCATCCTATTCCGGACAGTTTGATCAGACACTTGACGTCCTGCGGGCAATGACTGGGCAGTTGAGGAAGCTGTTGTAAACCTGTCTCTGAGGTGACGAAGCCGAATAAAGCGATCCTCCGCTGCTGTTGTCACTCTGGGTCGTCCACTGCGATGCCGGTCTTCAACTGAGCTAGTGGCTTGGAACCGGTGCCAAAGTCGACTGATGGTACTCTGATGCACGTTTAGATGCCTGGCAACCTGACTTTGACTTTCGCCTGCATGCAGTCGGCCAATAGCAATGTTCCTTAAATTTATCGATAGAGACGCCATAAATGTCTGTTTGAAAATGAACATAACTTTTTTATGTGTAGCGTTATCCTTTTAAAGGGGTTTCAGTTGCGCAGTCAGTGAATAGTGTTCACCCCAAATTGTGTTGCTTTCACGTGCGCGCAACATGAGCTGTGGTCAAAAATTGCGTCATAAACACTATTGACCACTGCTTTGAAACGATTACAAAAACGAACGTCATTCAGGTCAACACGTGCATTTGACACTGTAAAGAACATTTGAGGCTGGTTTTTATATACCCTAGCACCACATTTTACTTACAAACTCATAAAAACGCGCCCTCGGATAGCTATGCGTTTCTTTTTTTTGAACAGTATATATTATATAATATATATATATATATATATATATATATATATATATATATATATATATATATATATATATATATATATATATATATATATATATATATATATAATAATAATAATAATAATAATAATAATAATAATAATAATAGCCCCTTCAGTCATAACTGACTATGGGAATGCGCCCCTGAGGTGGCAGCCCTCAGCTGCTTATTTTCCTGGTGCTCCTTTCGACGTTTTCTCATCACCTCTGCTTCTTGTGTGAGCGTATCTTCGCCCAATCTGAGGTGGCGCCGTAAATAGCATCGCCACTTAGTGTGATCGGCAGCTTCAACCTCCCATGTTGCAGGATCCATGTTCAGTGCCCTTATATCTCTCTTGCACACATCTTTGAACCTCAGCTGTGGTCGCCCAACTGTTCTCTTGCCATCTGCTAATTGTCCGTAGAAGATATCTTTTGGGATGGGACCATCTTCCATGCGGCGAACATGGCCAAGCCAGCGAAGTCTGCGCTGTCTAAGCAGCGTATACATACTTTGAAGGCCAGCACGTGACAACACCTCGACATTTGTCACTTTATCTTTCCACGAGATGCCGAGGATGCGGCGTAGACATCGCAAATGGAAGGTATTGAGCCTTCTTTCTTGCTTAGCATAGGTCGTCCAGGACTCGCTGCCATATAGGAGTGTGCTGGTGATGCAGGCATTATATACTGCAGCTTTGGTCTTCATTGTGAGTTTAGAGTTTCCCCAAACACGCTATGTGAGGCGGGCAAAGGTAGCTGCAGCTTTGCCAATGCGGCTGTCGATTTCTGTATCCAGTGAAAGTTTGTCATTGATGGTAGACCCTAAGTATGTGAAGTGATGCACCACTACCAATTCATAGTTATCGATAGTGATAACTGGTGCAGCACCCACATCCTGACTCAGCACATTCGTTTTCTTTAGACTTATTGTGAGGCCAAAGTCCTTGCATGCTTTAGTGAAGCGATTCATCAAGCTCTGAAACTCCTGTTATATATATATATATAAACGATATGAAGTATTACAGAGTAATGATAAATGGACATCTAGTTTTGTTCGATGTAGTACATATTTTACGGAATATTTCGTTTCTTTTGTCGGTGCAACCAGTAGCCACGATGATATTCGATCCTTAAAAATGGGGTGTCTTTTGTTGGTTAGCTCTAATGTACTAGTCTGTACACCCAGTTACAAAACTGCATTAAAAAATAATCTCTTTGTTCAAAGCGTCAACATTCTGAATTAAAAAGTCGAGGAGAATATTATATCCTGGTGAAGATCACACCAACACAGGGACATACTGGACAAGGAACAATCACTCTTAACTGCTGGCAAATCTCCTGCTTGAGGTTGGATGACAATGTGCTGACAGCCAAGGATTGTGAGGTAATACTGTTACTGTTTCCTATGTTATATCACTATGTTATTATTTTTTTATGTACGCAATTACACGTTATGTGACGTCACCCGCGAAACAAGTAGCTGTGCCATTTTAATGATTAGGTTTGTATGCATTTTTTTTTCTCATCATAACAAGTGTTATTTTAAGTAAATTGAAAACAATCTTATATAGTTTTTCAAGTTTAACTTCAGTTTGTTTTCTTTTTTGCATTCCAAGAAAGGCATAATTACCATGACAATAACTTTTCTTAAACGCAATCTCTGACAACTTTCATAAACCGACAACATAGAAAAATTCTCACCTACAGTCACATTCGGACTACTAGGTAAAGTCCTGCTCCCCTTATATACACCTTTATCGGTCCAAGCAGGTGAAAATGGCATGATGTTATATCAAGACTGTAAGGAAGGAATAAGATGATTGTTACGTCTGGTAAAAATGTAGAGGATCATGCAGGATACGCAAATGATTGCAGGCTTTCATACAGGGCAGTTATGGTCAGCATATACAAACAAAGCCGGCAGGTGAACAGGTCCACGGGAAGACATGGTTGACATTTATTGTACGTTCATCACAGGAAGACCTCCATCAAAATATATACATGGCAAAGTATATGGCAGGAAAACATGTAAATGCGATAACCAGATACGTCAGTCAATAACGAGCCTCAATCATTAAGCCTTCTTCATCTCCACAGTTAATAGTAGAGTAAATATATACAGTACTTTGCAAAAAAATGGCAGTCATATTTTCGCAACTCAGCACACTCATAGAAGCAAATAATAATAAAAACTGTATGTCCAGAGGAAGATTGGTATCTCCCCTATCTATTAACAGTGGTTTCATTACAATATAATGTTGCCTTCTCCAGCAAGGCAAGCCTGAATGCGGCGAGGCATACTTCCTGCAAGTGTTTGTAGGTAATTGTGAGTCAGACTGTCCCAGTATTTTTCAGCTACCTTCTTCAATTGTTCAACGTCTCTGAGTCCACTCTTTTTTAAATGATTCTTGAGTAGTGCCCAAACGTTTTCAATTGGGTTAAGATCGGGACTGTTGCTGGGCCACTTCAGCACTATCACATTCTTCTCTTGCAGCCATGCTTTGGTGGTATGAGCTGTATGCTTTGGGTCATTGTCATGTTGAAATGTGCACCCATTGGGGTACATGACCTGCATAAATGGCAGAAGGTGTCCCTGTAGTATGTCGATGTACCTTTCTTTCGTGAGAATTCTTGTGAAAACACACAGTGGGGTGGCACCTCTTGCTGCCACCCCTCCCCAAAGATGGAATTTATGGGTATGTTTCGGTCGCTGGTACACAGGCGTTACAGAGTCTTTCATCCAAATATTTATTTGAGCAGGATAAGACCAAACAGAACATTCATCTGACAAAATCACATTGTCCCATGACAAATTTTGGTGTTCGTGGCACCAGTTCAAGTGCATCTGTTTGTGAGTCTCTGTGAGAAATGTTGACGAAATTACCCGCTTTTTTGTGTAATTCATCCTGTGTAGCTCCCGGTTGACAGTAGCATTAGATACTTCTGGGTTTCCCAAATCGATCATGCGCTGCGGTATGTTTTCTACACTCTTCATTGGCCCAGCCCGAACGATTTGGGCGAGACGCCGATGGTCCTTTCTGTCCAAAATTCTTGCCCCCCACTACCTTTCTTTCGCTCGATTCCATTACCTGCTTTTAATTTACTCACAACTCTGTAGACAGTCTGCTCAGGAATGTTCAAGGTTTAGAAATGTTGGAACATGTTTGATTTCCTTCATTCCAAAGCTGTGAAATTAACAGAACACATTGAAAACGTTTATTGACTTTGTCGAATACAAAAGGCCCAAATAATTAACAATTCGAACCCACGACACGTGACGAACTACGTTACTAGTGACTGTCGTTCACTGTGACAGATTATGATAAATGATTTCATATATCTATTTTCTTTATCTTCATTTTTTTTTACCTAGCTTCACCTACGCCTGTTGGGTTAACATAAAACCTCCTATTACTAAGAAATCTGTCCCTCTTTTCTCATTTATCACGCATTGTATTGAGGTTCGCTAATTTCTTTAATGAGAGTTTACCAGAGACCTATTAGCTAATGTGAGCTGTAATTTTAACACCAGCGCCAGAGATCAAATCGTTGTAGAGATCAGACAGCGACCAGATTTGAATAAATTTGAGTAGATATTGAGAACCTAAGTGAGAAATCTTTATTACTTTTCTCTGAATCCGCTCGTTTGAGAAGTAATTAAACACGGCGAATTGAAAGATCTAAAGACATTGCTCGCTTGAATACAAGCAGAGAGACGAAGGAAACTCCCACTAATTAGCGTATTGCCGATGTCTGATCTAAGCGAGAACAAAGATCTTGGGTTTTCTGCTTTGAATTACGTATAAGCCGAAAAATGAACGTAGAATTTTCCGTACGTGATAATATCTGTTAGGGTCTGGTTTATGGAGGATAATTAACTATCTCCTTTCATCTCTAATATATATACCTCATCTTTCTAACTCAGATTTATCCAGTACTGCCAGAGCTTTAGAAGACTTCTAGCGGCAATTCTAGAATCACTCGTTTGAGTAGAGTTTCTTAGTTTTTGTTGGAGAATAGTCTTAATAGTTCTGTTTGGAGGTATATATATATATATTAACTAGTATTGTTGAGTGATGTAAGTGTTAAAATCGTCAATTATATTTCACTAAGATTTTGTGCAGAGTGATTTACTAGATTGGTCCGTCACGGATATTTCTCTAAGTCTTACTGTGTTACAGTGGATAGCAGAACAAATAATAATTTCTAGCTAAACTCTTCCAGCTATAATAACAATTTAATTAACTGCTAGTAACCAGTCAGAGAATATTTTAACCAATTAAGTAAATGCACTGATTCATCATGAGTATTGACGAAATATGTATTTATTCCTAATTCATGATGATTGATTCTTTTTAAATGACTAGAATTTATTTCACGGAAACTTTTTTTTTAAGCGATGAGACTTGCTCTAAGCTTAATGTTTCTAATTTAAGTTAAATAACCGAAGTGGATAATATATTCTATGTTACACGGGGTAAGGATAGGATTGTGAATTATACTATATTATGTTAAGTTTTTGTATTTTCCCCCTAGACAGTATGTGGGTCAAACCCTAAACCATACCAGTGGCTTCCATTTTATATGAAACGGGAAATAAACTTTATCAAAGAACATTCTTATATAATATCGTGTTTTCAAGGTGACTTGTCTGGTCTCGTGATACACCCAGAAAGAGACAGAGTACCAACCCAAATAACATTAGGAATAAATAATAACTGGACTTTATTTAATTTCAGAATAGATTAACTTATAACTCTGTTCTTTATTGTAGAGGGAATTTTAGACCATAGCGTAAAAATCTTTGACTCTTTCGGGAGTAAATAACTTGGCTCTAACGGGATCTTGTCTCAACAGAGGGAGGGAGGATTACACCTATGAGTCTAATTCTTTAATTAACTCATTAACCTATGTTCATTGTATTTGATTTTGATATTCGAAGATATTGTTGTGTTGTAGTTTCTTTATGATAAATAAAATGTACATAAACTTTATTTACGTGTGTCGGTCAGCTTGTCCCAAAAGATTCCAATTCCCTAGATATAGGTTTCACGTATGTGCGTCTATTTGTCGTCACGTATCTGTGTGTGTGTACAAGTGAGTGGTTGTATATATATATATATATATATATATATATATATATATATATATATATATATATATATATATATATAGGGAAACTGTCTGATCTACACATCTCAGTCGTAATCCATAGGCTGGATTGATTATATCTCAAATCCAGGGACAGATTTTACCTTTCACCATTTCACTTGTGAAAAAATCTATTTCTTTAATTTATCTCTCATTGAGCTATCACCTGTTCTAGTCCTGTTCAGGCTGGGCCAAAATTGATCTTAATTACCCTTTCGAAAATATACGACAAATGGGTGCTCGTTTTTCCGGGAATTGAACTCAAATCCTAAGCAAGTCGACAGAAAAATTTCTCGTTTACCGGGATTTTGATATGTAAATCACTATAGACTAGTTAGAAAAAGAGTGTGATTGTCTCGTGGGATATCGTATCATTAAAAATAATTATCCCCTAGACACACGATCTGTTTATTGGCTTGCTGATCACACATATACATCTATTGTTTTTTTCCACAGGATTGTTAGAGTATATACAGTTGAGTTACAGGGTGATCTTTGTCAGAGTAGGTTATGTTTTGATTTGGTAATATAAAGCAGCTGGTAGTGTGTGATTGTGTAACAATCACAGGGTTTTAATTGTTAAGCAGAAGGTGTTTTGAGCTAAACTAAGGAGCGCGTTCAGACTATTTAGTCCAATAAATTGCCCCCCTTACACTAACTGACTTCAGGGGTGAACATGAAAGTGGACTTAAACATTAAGGGATTTTTTTTTCTCCTTAAAAACGTTGCCATGAATTTATTTGTTTTCCACTTTTAGTAACTTAGTTTTTTGTTAGTGGATTAATCTGAACTACCATTTATTTGGCGTAGTCGTCTGCATTAGGAGCCTTAATTGCCAATTAATAACAGCGATAGTTAGATAACTATATAGGAGGAGGTATCCCAGTTAAATAATATCATAATTTTTTGTTTATATTTTCTCGTAAGTGGTAGGGAACCAGGTTATCCTTTTTCTTACTTCCTTCTCGATTACGTCTGTCAGCTATTTGCACTGGCAGAGCGTGCAAAGCTTAGGCAGATGCTCAGAGAGGAAGCTAGGGAAGAGGGACTGAAGAAGAAGAAGAAGCGAAAGCTTTTGTCAGGGACGAACTTGACAGAAATGATGCGGAGAAGAAAGAAGCAGAAGCTAGAGAGATGGAAGATAGAGCCAGAGAGAAGGAAAGAGAAGAGCGTCAATTACGGCAGAAGAAGATTGAAGCAGCCGAAGCTTTAGAGCAGAAGAAAATTGATGCAGAAATGGAAGCTCGCAGGGCGCAGCATGAGGAAAGAGAGAAGGAGAGACAGCACGAGGAAAGAGAGAAGGAGAGGGAGGGAGGAAAGAGAGAAGGAGAGACAGCAAGTGTTAGCGCTTAAAGCTCTAGAGGTTCAAAGCCGTAAGGCTGCCTCTACCTCCAGCAATGGAGAGTCTTCTCCTCATTCTTCTTTAACTGATCCTTCTAACACTCAATCTCCTCAACCCACTGCTATGTCTTTTGCTCTAGAATCTTTTCCTTGCCCTAATGAGAAGATTGACACGTATCTAGGGAAATTTGAGAAAATGGCCATTTGTACGTTTTAGAGAGGTCGCGTTCGTGTATGAAACTTTCCCAGGCTTTAAAAGGGTCTGCGTATGAAGTTTACTCAAAACTGGAAAGCAACCAGCAAGAAAATTACGACGTGTTGAAGAAAGCTTTACTTGAACGGTTTGAAATGAACGTTCGCAAATTTTTGCAACTGTTCCGTAACTGCAGAAAGGAGGGCTCTAAACTTTTCAGCAGTTCTCTTCTCGTCTGAATGGATACTTGACAAAGTGCCTGGAGCTTTCACAGCTCGCGTCTACCTAAGAAGAACTTGAGGAATTTGTTATAACTGAACAACTAAAAAACACTTTGTCGAGTGACACCCGTCGATTTCTGGCTGAGCAAGGAGCAGAAAAGCTGGAAGACATTTTGGAAAAGTCTGAGCGGTGTCATAATGCGCTGGCCGAGCTGCCGGCAACAAAACGTAAACCGACAAAATAGCCTTCTCGAAAGAATAATCTAGACCAGTCTTCCCATTCTTCTAACCAAAATAACCACAAAGAAACTGGACCACAGAATCCCCTCCGGAAAAATCTAAGTTCTACTAAAAAAAATACCCCACCAACAATAAACAGTCTGATCAACCCAACCATTCTACATGGCAGGCGGCCAGAAAGGACAGGGTGACAAAGGGAAAACCCCTGCGCATGGGACAACCGATCAGAGCAAGCACACCGAGTCTAAACGCATCGGATGCTTACAAACAGAGAATTATTGTCAGTGATTCTCAACCTGAGTTAGAGAGGCCCTCAACGCGAGGTACTGTTATTTTGAACGGAACTTCAACATATTGTATGTTTGACACAGGCTTTCTTTTGATTGTATCGTTGCCAGGCACCTGGTCAAACCCGGTCAAGAGACAGAAGAAACCGTTAAACTTTGTGGAGTTCTTAAGAGTGATGCACCAACAACGCTTCGCATCGCATTGGTGGAGATCCATTCTGATTTTATCAGAGGTGTGATCAAAGCAGCTGTTATGGATGACCCTATCTATCTAGTCATACTTGGAGGTAGATATGTGTTTATTGGGAAACCAGAAGAGCCAATTGTGGCAGCATTAACCACAAGATGGCAAACCAAGAAGGAACGGGAGCCTGCGCCAAATTTGTTACCTAAGGAACTTAAAGAGGCGCTACACAAGGACCCTACCTTGGCACCCTGCTTTAGGAAACTGCCCATGGCTAAGGAGCCTAGACAGCATGGGGACATTTTTTTCTAAGGATGGCGTACGTTATCGCAGAACGGGCAAGTCTGGACAAGGTTTAAATCAGCTCCTAGTACCGAAACAGTACAGAAGCCAAATCTTAGAATTGGGGTACTCTCTTCCCTTAAACGGACATATGGTACAGAACGCCACAAATCAGCGAATACAGACTCGCTATTGGTGGCCAGGAATGAACTCTGAGATTATCAGGTATATGAAATCCTGCGCCAAGTGCCAACGGGTTTCACCCAAGCATTTGACACCCGCAGCTTCCATGGGTGAAATGCCAGTAGTCGGGACACCATTTGAACGGGTGGTGATCGACATTTTAGGACCCTTAGAAAGGAATAAAAGAAGGCACAGGTTTGTCCTGACCTTAGTCGACACATGCACTATGTGGGCAGATGCAATACCGCTAACATGCACGGATGCAATGCATGTCGCAGAAGCCCTTGTGTAGATATTTACTCGGTTGGGATTCCTTCAACAAGTTTTGACGGATAACGGTTCCCCATACCGTAACCTGTTAATGGATGAGATCGTCAAGATCTTGGGGAACCAGAGCATCTACATAAGCCCTTATAATCCGGCCGGAAGTGGGTTAGTAGAACGTGCTAACGGAAACTTCAACATGATGCTATGTAAACTGGGACAAGATAAACCTGAAGATTGGGAACTTTGTATACCTGCAGCTTTATTCGCTTACAGGGAAGGCCACATACTTCCACATGATTTTCCCCAGCTACACGTTTA
>JAMPIV010003801.1:197500-225775 GCA_024509875.1 Oreohelix idahoensis
TTTCACTAAGATTTTGTGCAGAGTGATTTACTAGATAGGTCCGTCAAGGATATTTCTCTAAGTTTTACCGTGTTACAGTGGATAGCAGAACAAATAATAATTTCTAGCTAAACTCTTCCAGCTATAATAAAAATTTAATTAACTGCTAGTAACCAGTCAGAGAATATTTTTACCAAGTAAATGCACTGATTCATCATGAGTATTGACGAAATATGTATTTATTCCTAATTCATGATGATTGATTCATTTTAAATTACTAGAATTTATTTCACGGAAGTTTTTTTAAACGATCAGACTAGCTCTAAGTTTATAGTTTATAATTTAAGTTAAATAACCGAAGTGGATAATATATTCTATGTTACTCGGGGTAAGGATAGGATTAAGAATTATACTATATTATGTTAAATATTTGTATTTTCTCCCTATACAGTATTTGGGTCAAACCCTAAACCTTACCAGTGGCTTCCATTCCATATGAAACTGGAAATGATGGCGACCTAAACTCGGTTGCCTCAAGATCTTTGAGATACTCGTTACGAAAATATCAGGAGGGGGTTGTGCAAGACTTCTCAATGAGTTTCCTTCCCCATCGGGAACGTTCTTAACAAGGTGGCGGCCTTCGAAAAATCAATTTTATGCCCAGTTAGAAAAACCACATTCTCTATAAAAATCCTGGAGCTTAGAAAAATCACGTCCACCTCAAACCAGTGAATGAATACAAAAGGCACAAGTAATTAACAATTCGTACCCACGACACGTGACGAACTACGTCACTAGTGACTGTCGTTCACTACAGGTAAATGTTTCGTGCAAAAAGTAGTTTGTGTACAGGCGAACACAATTCCACAAATAAAATGGACATGTGCTAGCGTGTAGTAACATGCTACAATATATTACCCCAAATCTATCCTTAACATATCACCCCCTTTGCGGTGTTAAAAAACCCAAATTTATTTGTCGTATTTTTCTCCCTTTATTATCTCGCGGCCAAAATTGATCATATCACAAATATTGAGCCACGTCGAAAATAACTTCGTCGCAGTCAGTCTGCATATAATGTAACATCATTAAGTAACATGCCAGACGAATTTGTCATCAGTCATAAGCAGTCATATGTCAATAAGTAATAAGTCATATACAGTCGTGATTCAATGATGTAACAAAAGAATACATAAATGTATGGTCACTGTGAGTTAACAATAAATACATCAAAGAAATATCGTGCATATATGAAAATGGTATGATATATCAAAATAGCAAATCAAAAATTCAAAAAATTGCATGAATAATAATAAAATAACAAAAATAAAAGATTATATCTCCAACTAACAATACTGTCAAAAATCCTAAAATTAAGCTTAAACACAATTTACACATGACATGAATCAAATAAGATTTTAATCAATGCGAAATGACATTAATTCATCTAAAGTGCATGAATATCTCACAGAATGAAAAAAAACACAAAAAAAAACCGACCCAAAAACAGTCAATTACTATAATGAAGCCCCCCCCCCCCCCCCAACCTCCCCCAACAACAAAAAAGTTCTAAGTACCTTTTTGTACGTTGTGGCAAGACAAGTAATCTCCAAAACAACCTTGCGATAATTTAATTATACTCCAAACCATCCGTGTCAGGACTAGATTTCTAGCGTTGATACAGCCGTCTTAATTAAAGCGAAGGTGTATTCTAGAAGAATAACATGATGTCGTATTTGGAAATTGTTCGGTTCTACAAGTAGTATAACACTGTTCAATGTACCACTAGCTATAGTGAATATTGATTATCTCAACGTCACGTAAACCACTTGGAGAAGAAAAGAGAGAAAAAAACACACAAATGTTAATATGGATGGTTTGGGTACCAACTTAGTGTTCATATCTTCATCGCCCCTGTAATAGTGACTTCTAGTGGATAAACAACTTCAAACACGTGTAATATAAAGTCAATTAACTAAGTCAATTTGAATCCTCAGGTTCAAGCTGTGGGCATCTCGATAAGACGTCGGCTACGACATTTGATGAGCCTGGTATTGCCTTGATTTCGCATTGAAACGGTTGGAGCAGGATGGCGAAGCAGGCTAGCTTTGGGTTCTTGTGATTAGCCTTCTTCAGTGAGGAAAGGGCCTTCTGATCCGACTGAATAATAAACGGGGCACCTAACAAATAACGCTCCAGCTTGAATACCCCCCAGATAACAGCCAACATTTCCTTCTCTATCACCGGATACTTCCTTTCTGCATCAGTGAGCTTACTGGATATATAGAGGGTTGGGTGCAATTTTTCCTCGAACTCTTGCATCAGTGATGCGCCGATGCCTTTTGAACTAGCATCTGTGCGGAGATAATAAGTCAGATTTGTATCTGGTAACCTCAAAATAATTGGTATAGACAAAATATATTGAATATAATTGAACGCGGCCTGACACTCTGGTGTCCGGTGCACGTGGTTAGATAAACCTTTTTTAGCAAGGCAGAGAGGTCTGCAGTGACGGAAGACAAGTTGTGAATAAATCTACCGTACTACTGAATTAAGCCGAGAAGACTACGAACTTGCTTCTTAGTAGTAGGCAAGGACAATTTTAGAATTTTGAAAACATTCTGTGACACGGTCTGAAGAAAACTGTGACCCACCTTATGATCCAAGAATGAAATTTCCTCAAAGGCAACACAGATCTTAGTAGGCTTGGCTGTTAGATGATGGAGCCGTAAAGTGCCCAGAAGAGAATGTAAACCTAAGAAGTGTTCCTCCCGAGTGTAACTGAATAGACAGATGTTATCTATGTAGGTGATTATATCATACGAACAAACGTAGCAGGGGCGTTCATAAGTCAGAAAGGCATCAAATTCCACTGATTTAGACCCCGTTGTGTAGCAAAGGCAGTGAGTGGTTTAGCTCTGTCAGTCAAGGGAACTTGCCTGTGTCCCTTGGTAAGGTCAATTTTGGTAAAGAAAAGAGCCTTTGCGAGACGTAATAAAAGATTTTCAAGTAGAGGTAGAGGTTCAGCATCGAAGACTGTGAAATTATCCAGCTTCCGATAATCTATACACAATTTAATATTATTGTCTTTCTTGCGAACGATGACCATAGTGAATGAGTAAGGGACGTTGGAAGATTCTATAATTCCTAAATGAAGCATTTGTTCCAATTCTTCTTCAACCTGGTGCTGGTAGTGATTAGAGATAAGATAGGGGCGTAGACGAAGTGGGCGTTCCTCTGTAAAGATGATGTCATGCGAAATGACTGATATACGCCCTGGGATGTCTGTTAGGACATTTGGAAAAGACTCTAGAAGACTAGAGACTTGAACACGTTGTTCAGAAGACAATGCTGGACAGATAACGACATCCTTCTATGTCTCAGTCGATTAAAGAGGAAAGACAAGTACGTTCATGGGAAGATCCGGAAAAGAAGATTCTTCCTCCTGAATTACTGATAGCGAAGAGTAGTGAGTAGCAGGCCTGGGGTGCTCAACAACTGCGTACAAGATCGCTTGTAAATGTTTCAGTCTAGTGTGGAATTCTTTTAACATGTTTATGTCAAAGTTCTTCCTTTTCCCTTTTATATCTAAGATATAATCAACATCAGAAATGCGTGACAACACTTTGTAGGGACCATTCCAAGCACTTAAAAGTCTATTTTCTTTCCTTGAAAATAACACAAAAGCTTCGTCGCCAGGTAATAGTTGACTTAATCGTCTATTACGATTTTGGAACTGGCGTGATCTTGCTTTAGCAGCCTCGGAAAAAAATGTAGCCAGTTGACAGGCATCTATAATGTTACGTAGGAGGTTACCGACGTATTTGATAAGGGTGGATTTAGGCTAAATGATAATGGTGCGCCACAATGCCAGGTACGTTAGCTCCGTATAAGATTGACGACCACTTGCCACCCCTATCGACACCTGGTATTAAAGTGCAAGATGTAGGTGTCTTCTCTGATTTTAGGATGTTGCTGTGTATGTGGTAGTAGAACAGTTCACAGGGTATAACACAGGCAACATGATGTGTAGAGTCATAGAAATGGTAACTTCGTTGTATAATTTTTTCCATTTATTGCACGCCACAAAACAGTCAGGATATTTATATCATCAACCTAGTTCAACGAGTTCAGCATTCAAAATCATAGAGTTCTAGTTCGTGAAGCTGTATAAATAATATATATAAATTCTGCAACAGTGTCAGCTGCAGATCATCACTGTTCATAGACAATAATAAATATTCCCTTTCTGATGCTAGCAGATCAGATGTATACAATCAGTCAGTTTACTGTCTGCACGTGAATAGCATACATGGATTACAGGTCAGCTCGACCTTTATAATGTTTCTAAGTCTAACCATCTGACTTGGACGTGATCTCTGATATAACGAATCCTGGAACACAGACAATAGTCTTGTTGGTCTAGAGCGACCCATATATATATATATAACTAGTTCAGGTATAAAGATACCGGTGACTTAATCCTAGTCAAAGTACCTCTCAATTTTGAATCACACAGGCGAGCAAAAAGGCGACAAAATGACGAACCTCTAGATGATAGCATAAAGTTCGATACAAGAGGAATTACCTTATTTCGGAAAATCAACCATGAACATATGCCTCCAGGCAGGCTTGAATAATACTGGGAAATAGTCTAGTTAGCTAACTAACTCACAAAGACAATGTATTTCCCTCAGAAAATCACAAGACGCAGGTCGCGTCTGCTCGCTACTTAGCCCATTTCTAAACTCCCCGAGCTGGCCGGAACAACAAACGAAAACCAAGTCGAGACATGCGCAGAACGACAATCTCTGAGTCGCCGTTCACAATAAGACGATTCTAAGAACATTCGAGATAAAAGTCTTACACAGTCGCGCCTTTTATGGTCATGAAAAGAAGCGTTAAGACAGATTTTCAGACATCTACCATAGTTGACTGGTACTACCAAATAAGGAGATGTGGTCACGCTTCGTTCAAGAAATTATAGACCGAACGTGTCTCTATACAAGAGGAGGTAAACTCCTAAAAAATAGCAGTATCAATATTTCGGGTTCTGTCCCTTTGACTGTAAATATATATACCTCACGGTATGCGAACAGCACGGCGGGTAAAACCATGTCCCAATTTTGAGGATATTTCACTGTAAATTTCCCCAATAACTGCTTTAACGTCCGATTTAGACGTTCTACGACGCCATTGCTTATCGCATGGTAAACACTACTAAGAGACCTGTCAATATTGAGACGTTTCATAACAGACGTCATAGTGTCAGATACCATTTGGGTACCTCGATCAGAAAGACGTTTGCGAGGAAAACCAAGTCCAGAAAAAATCAAGAAAAGGGCATTAGCGACTTCATCAGTGGTGATGTTCTTAATACGAATGGCCTCGGGCCATCGAGTGCATCAGTCAATACATGTGCGCACATACCTGAGCCCTCTAGCGGACATAATAGGTAAAGGGCTGATAATATCAGCGGCCATTGTCTCAAAGTGGCGTAAAGGTATATCACACGACTGAATCGGAACCATATGATAGGCTCCTCTTGTTTTCACCTCTTGACAAGTAACGCAAGAGCGACAATATGTGGAGGCGTCTCTCGAAATTCCAGGCCAAAACAAAGATGACAAAAATTTGGGACGTGTCCAAGAGTAGCCCAAATTGCCAGCACAGTGAGAATCATGTGCATGATGTATAATGTACGTACGAAGGTTTTGTGGAACCATCACCTGTTGTCTGACCAAAGATGAATCTTTAAAATTCCTAACCAAGACATCATTTTTAAATGTTACCAATGTTTAGGTGACAAACAACAATCAACATCATCATTATCTCTTACTAATCTAAAGATTTTTTTTCAAAGAGTCATTTTCTCTTTGAAGTTTGGTAAAGGACTGTTTGTCTATATCAGAGTGCATGTGAAAATTGTCCTGAGTTCCAGTATCGGTATTATCATTTGCTTTTAGTGTCTGGGTCTGGGCACGTGTGGTAACTGCAGCGGCAATTGATAAATTTTGACGTTCCCACTGATTAATTTCCTCGGGTGAGAAATTATTGCTGCCGTGGATCCGGCCAAGTATGACATCCGCTATTGGCCTCATTAGCAAACACACTTTAAGCTTGCCTGTAAAAAAATGGTTACTGAATATCCACCACGGCTGTGGAATAAAACTCAACTGTCCCGCCAAAAGTTACACATTTAAGAAAGTCACCCGTTGCATAAGACGGATGTACAACTGACTGTCTCACTTCGACAGTAGTGCAACCAGAATCACAGAGTACCGTAACATGAGTGCCATTCAATAAGCTTCTATGAAGCTGAAGTGCCCCTGTGCCATCATGTGCTGATGAAGTAGTAACTGTTAAAAGTGGATGACCACATTTTAACAAGAATGTCACATTAAGCGGAAATAAAGTTTGGCAATCTGGACACTGTGAAGCAGTATCAAAGTCAAACACACCACATGAAGCTGTATGATTAACAACATTGTTGTTTTGTGCGCTCTCAGATGTAGCAGCAGTGTGTGCTGAGTTGGCATGGTAGTTCGAATGTGCAGTATTTCTAGAGCGTGATCTATATTTCTGATCGTAGAAAAAGTTATTTTGATTCCTGTCGTTATTTCTTTGATTCCAATTGTTGATTCCTTGATTTCTATAGTCCTGTGACCTATTCCGATGTTAAATATTTTGGTTATTTGGTCCCACGTTGTTCCAATTCTTATTATAGTTACCAAAATTATCATTCCTTCTCTCTCCTGAGTTTAGTTGTTGGAAAATGCCTCCGTTTTTGGATGACTGGTTCCTATATAGTTGTCTACCTCTGTATGGTCGTGAGTTATTTAATTTGCTTGGTTTGAAATTCCCATCAACACTTTAGGATCTTTGTCTATAATTGTTCTGGTTCCAAGTTATAGCTGCGGCAACAGGTAAAGCCTCCTAAATGGTGGGGTTATTGACACAAAGTCCCGGATGTGCAGTACAATATTGCCAACATAATTCCTCCATTGAACTCCAACTCGACAGCTTCCTTTGCTGTAGATATTCTCGCAATTGTCTGCTTACGGAAGACAAGTCCTTGTCTCGCAATAAAAAGTCCTTAAGGCCCTTATAATTCTCCTCAATGCCAGAAAGTTGTATCCATCTATTAAATGTTAGTCGAGTTGCAGCTATAAAATGTGTACAATCTTTACCAGCTTCAGGAATCATATATTTGAACTGCATACGATAACCTTCAGCGTCTAACTGGTGAAGTTTTAATAATAATGATGTTCTAGCAGCATCATAATTGTGTCTATTAGGCCCGTCCAATTGGCACAGAGCAGTTGAAGATTCACCAGTCATGAAATCCATCAATCTTGTACACCAATGAGATCTATCAAGATTATTATCTTCACAAACATTTTTAGAACGTTGTAAAAAGTACGTCACATCGTCTACATTTGGCTTAAACACAGGCAAACGAAATCCAGCAAAACCGCTATTATGGTTCTTAGAGGAATCTCTTTTTTTTTCTTAACCAGCGGCACTTGGGCTTTCAGCCCTTCGGCCCAATGACATGTCATTGCGAGGCTGGGGAACCTGAGGATTTTCCTTCCAACCCGGTCAGGAGCTTAGCTCTTTCCCATCCACAGAGGGTTTATCACAGGAGCCGTTCAGGCTGTTCAGTCAAATTTCCGGCCGTAAACATTTCTTCAAACGCTGACGCCCGGGTTTGAACCATGAACACCTGGTCGCCAGTACAAAGCCGAAGCCATTACACCAGCGCGGCTCCCAGAGGAACCTCTTAGTTCACAGTTATCATTTTGTCTACTCTGATGTTGCCCTCTTTGTTCTTCAATACGTAAAGTCGCCATTTTTTCTTCAAGTGCATTTTTTTCTAATTCTTTTTCATGTGCAAGGTTTGCTGCTTCAGCAATTGTTGCAACCTTTTCTCCTCTAATTGTTGTTCTGCAATCCTTTTGTTCTCTTTCGCAAGTAGCTCTGCTTTTTTTTAGCTCTCGTTACCCAGCCCGTGCGTCTCTTTTATCATCTAGGGCTTCTTGATTCTCTTTAGAACTGAACTCCGCTTTGGCAAAGTCCATTAGTTCCTTCGCCTTGTAACCATACTCCTTGCCCATAATAATAAATTCCTGATACTCCATTATTTACTTCTTCAGTATCTTGTTATCAATATCCTATATTATGCAATAAATGTATCTCACGTAATCCATCTATTTCAAGCCACTGGCTTTATGCTGTGCAATACTATCAATGCACATAGATTCTCAATATTACTAATCAATAGCAAAATAGTATAACATGACAGACCAACAGTAGTATAGAAACGAAATAAAAAGAGAAAAAAAATAATAATGCACGATAAAAAAAAACTAGAATTGGACAAGTACAGATGACTAAGACAATGTAATAATAGCAGTGAGTGAACAAAAAAGAATACAAATGGAAAACTATAGAAAATCCAACAAATCACACAGACTTTCTGCTAAGAAAACATGTCAGGACCTGTAACAATATATATAAATGTAAACAAGGGATAGAAAGTTAGACTAGCATTACGAATAGAATGGTTGTCAACTAAGGAGAAAAAGAAAAACCAACACACAACAGGAACTGACAAATTGAAGTACGGAGCAGCACACCTAAACAAATTAGGTCAAAGCAAGCAAGCAGCGAACCGGAAACATCAGCGAGAAAACTCGAGCCGGGATTTTCGCTGGCTGAAAGCAGTAACCTAGCCTATAGACATGTCTGCTGTGCGGTCATTTTACTTGACATGTTCTCGCAAACGGCAGATCTGTACATCGACATAGAAACTAAGAAAACGAATAACACAGAAAACAAAAAGGCTAACACCACGGCAAGGGTCCAAGAGTGTAATAAACAGGCACTTATCTTATCGCAATCCGACCAGATGCAAGTCCGAAAAAGAAAGCGTCAACACTGGAACAACACTGTCTGTCAATAACAGTGAAGCACGGATGAAAACGTAAACAAGTCCACGGTCGCAGTCAGATGGAACACTGTGGGCATTATAAACTGTGTAGATCTTGAGACGTTGTATTGACTGGGCACAAAATAACTTGACATCGCCGTGGCGTAGACTTGAAACTTGAAATAATCTTACAAATGTTTTGATGCAGACTGGAGACACGAAATAAACTTGGCAACCATAGGACTTGAAATTGTATTCTTGGACGTTACGGCGAACAATAGTAGGTTTGTGTAAGAAACTGGAACATTGGGCATGCGTAATAGCAGCGTTCGTTATCCAACTGGACCTGATGGCAATAACTGGGTTCCCTAGGTGGTGTGTTTAAAATAACACAGTCAACAGGGATGACGATCGAATATACCCATTAATGGCAGCAGTAGTTTTTTCAAAGTACGAAGGTATAATTGCTGTCGTGAACTTTAGACCCATGTCCTAATAAAAATATCGATCCAAAGCCACACTTGCCCACCATTTATTTATTGTTACGTCTGGGAAAGATGTAGAGGATCATGCAGGATACGCAAATGATTGCAGGCTTTCATACATGACAATTATGGTCAGCATATACAACAAAAGCCTGCAGGTGAACAGGTCCAAGAGAAGACATGGTTGACATTTATTGTAAGTTCATCACAGGACGACATCCATCAAGATATATACATGGCAAAGTATATGACAGGAAAACATATAAAAATGCGATAACCAGTTACGTCAGTCAATAACGAGCCTCAATCATTAGGCTTTCTTCATCTCCACAGTTAATAGTAGAGTAAATATATATATATACACATCCTTAAATCTTTCATCAATCCTGGCCGTGTACTAGTAGGTAGGGCAATATTCCCGGTACACAAGTAATGCAGTGAAAAAACTGATGATGGCGATCTAAACTCGGTTGCCTCTAGATCTTTGAGATACTTTTTACGAAAATATCAGGAGGGGGTTGTGAAAGACTTCTCAATGCGTTTCGTTCCCCATCGGGAACGTTCTTAACAAGGTGGCGGCCTTCGAAAAATCTAGTTAGAAAAACCACATTCGCCATAAAAATCCCGGAGCTTAGAAAAATCACGTCCACCTCAAACCAGTGAACGAATACGAAAGGCCCAAATATATAACAAATCGAACCCTCGACACGTGACGAACTACGTCACTAGTGACTGTCGTTCACTACGGGTGAACGTTTCGTGCAAAAGTAGTTTGTGTACAGGCGAACACAATTCCACAAATAAAATGGACATGTGCTAGCGTGTAGTAACATGCTACAATATATTACACCAAATATATCCTTAAAAATGATCTACCCGCCTACAGTTGCAAGCTTCTCCACGGTAACAACTAAAAAATGTCTGCGAACCGTTCTCGTACAACAAGATACAGTGCAGTCTACTAAAGCGGAACTCACTTAAATCGAATATCGCTTAAAAGTAGAAGCATCTCTGAAGGTCCTGGTCAAATGGATTATGTGGCATTGTTTAAAAACTCCGGTAATATCGAATTTTGATAACTAGACTTTTCTGCTAAGTCGGAGGAATTATTCTGAAGGCTTATGGAATTCCAAGCTGTATAGTGTCAATCATAAAAAGCCTCTATGCCAACTTTACGTGTAGTGTTGGGCAGAGCAACCTAACCTTTGAGGTGAAGACAGGAGTACGACAGGGATGCCCCTTATCAACCACTCTATTTTTAACAGTCATAGATTGGGTGATGCGCCAGACAACAGAGGGCAGCCCAAGAGGAATAAGATGGACTACATTTTCTACATTAGAAGATCTGGAATATGCAGATGACATTGCACTACTAGCACATTCACATCAACACATCCAGGAAAAAACGGATAGACTTAATAAGTTTAGCCAGCAGGTGGGCTTCAACATCAATTTAAAGATGTCAGAGGTCATGACGCTCAATGTGAGCAATCCTGAGCCCATATCAGTAAGGAATCAGCAACTGGTACAGACAGACACCTTCACATACCTAGGATGCATAGTAACACCAGACGGCGGGGCATGCAAAGACATCAACATCAGAATAAATAAGGCAAGAATAGCCTTTTTTAGCCTAAACAACATCTGGAAGTCCTCCCAATACAGCACAAGCACAACATTAAGATTATGTCAGAGCTGTGTGCTTTCTGTGCTTCTCTATGGTGCGGAATGCTGGAGAGTTACAGAGAAGGAAATGTCGAAATTGTCCTCCTTTCACACAACATGCCTAAGAAAAATTCACCGAATCTTTTGGCCGAATACCATCACCAACCAATAACTGCTTACTCGGAGCAAGCAAGAGGACATGTACACCCTCATAGCTGGAAGACGCTGGAGCTGGGTTGGCCATGTCCTCAGAAGAGACCCCGATGCCATCACAAGAACAGCAATGCTTTGGACCCCTGAAGGAAAACGAAAGAGAGGCCGACCAAAAACAACCTGGCGGAGGACTGTGGAGGCTGAGATGCAAAGAATGAACTAGAGCTGGAGCAATGTACGAAGGATGGCCGCCGACCGAACAAAGTGGAATCAATTTGTTGTTGCAGTACAAGACGCCACTAGGCGTGATAGTCACTGACTGCTTTGACGGTCGGCGGCTAAGGATCAAAGAAGAAAGAAGAAATTGCGTTTAAAAACTTTGAAAGATCATCATCATCATGTAGCATCTCCTTTGCATAACGAAAATCTCATCACAGCCCGTCTGAACGACTCTCGATCTCTAGCCAGCATTTGCGCCTCCTCCATTGTCGTATTCAACGTGTCTTCAATGTCCTGTATCCACAGTCGGGCCTTCCAGGTACCATTCCCTCCATCCCTGATCTTTCTTAACCATAATGTGGCCAAAGTATTTCAGTTTCTGGGACATGATATTGTTTATGAGCCAGTTTTCCTCGATGTTCAGGTCGTGTAGGATGTCTATATTTTTCTTCTTCTTGGTCCAAGATATTCTGAGAATGTTTCTGTAACCCTATTGCAGAATTTAGAATGTTATTAAATACAGTCAGTCAAACTGGCAGAGCCCATCATGCTGTGTAACACAAATGAAAATGGGCAGTCATACAGGACGACAACTTAGGCATACATGAGCCGGAAAATGGTAGGTCCACAGGAAAAACATGGCAAGAAGTTTATTGTCATAAAACTGGTTCCATCAGACAATCAAGATATATGCGTGGCACAGAAAATGTATTTAAAAGATGTGTACTTTCTGTGCTTCTCTATGATGTGGAATGCTGGAGAGTAACAGAGAAGGAAATGTCAAAACTGTCCTCCTTCCACACAATCTGCCTAAGGACAATTCTCCCTTTCTTTTGGCCAAACACCATCAGCGACCAAAAACTACTTATTCGGAGTAATCAGAAGGACATGCACACCATCATAGCTGGCAGACGCTGGAGTTGTGTTGGCCACGTCCTCAGAGGGAACCCTGATACCATCACAAAAACAGCTATGCTATGGACCCCCGAGGGAAAGCGAAAGAGAGGCCGATTAAAAACAACTTGGCGGAGAACTGTGGAAGCCGAGATGCAAAGAATGAACCAGAGTTGGGGCATTGTACGAAGGATGGCCGCCGACCGAGAAAAGTGGAATCAATTTGTTGCTGCCCTACAAGACGCCACCAGGCGTGATGGCCACTGACTGCTTTTGCAGTTGGCGGTTATGGATCACAGAACAAGAAGAAGTAGAATGGAAAATGTAGTTCTTCTTAGTAATTCGTCTTCAGTTCATTCATCTCAATCATAGGCATCTTATAGTAAGTGGCAATGTAATACAATATAATCCTCTCCTTTAATTCTGGCCATTGTGTGTTAAGGTTCGTGTAGACCACGAGGACCTACGCAATGCGGACCGAGATATTCATAATAAAAATCTTTGATGCAATATTCGAAAAATACTTCCTGGACATGGTAATAACTTCTCGGTAAGTTAAGGTACCATTCTTCATAATATCAAGTAAGTGGCTGCCTCCGACATAATATGCCACTGAAACATCAGAATATAAAAATACGTCTACTCTGGACGAATGAAAAATACGAAAGGCCACGACGGCTGACCGTTAGAATAAAAAAGCACGTGATATATTACGTCATTAATGACCGGTGACGTAGTAAGTTATGCGGCGTTCAATATAAGTGAAAAATCGTACACAAAAACTGACTTTACTACAGACGCTATATCTCAAATCAATGGATATATGCCTGCGCGTAGCAACATACTATAACATATTAATTTTATCCTTAACAAACACTTTGCTTTGAAAGATTTGATTCGTTTATTTAATGTTTGTGTTATGGTCCTTGATTCACATCCGTACGTTGCCACTGGAAAGATGCACGTTCTCAGAAGTTTTACTTTTATTAATTTGTTGGTGTTATGCCATAGTTTCTTTGAAAGATACAGGAATGACAATTTAAAATAGCATCTGTTACTCTACAAATGTTTTAGATGTTTTACTAGTTTGGCCCCAAAACGTAAAATCGTCAATATCTTCTAAAGGCATTAACTTACAATATTGCTTTTTATCTTATTCTTCTCGTCTCGTCTTCGTGAACTATTAATGACCCAACACGATATTTGGACTATGTCTAGTTTTAAAGATATAATTATTGCTATCTATGCCTAACTAGCAATAACCCGTCAATAATGACGGAAGTAAATCAAAAACTGTAATATTTTTTTTTTTTTTAATTCAATACAAAAGTTATTTGATGACACAATTTTTTTGTGAAAGTACATGGATTTGTTTCAAAGAATGTTCCTTGATAAAAAGTGTTTTTTAACAAACACTTTCAAGTTTTTATGATTTGTTCCTCGGGTGAGGGCAACATAGAGCTGGCCGTGTCCGAAAACAGGTTCAGGAAGGAAAACTCCGACGTGATCAAAAGATTGTCCTTGCACTTTATTGATCGTCATTGAAAATGCTAAAATCACTGGGAATTGGTGACATGGCAAATGGCAAACTGCGCTCCCTCGGTTCTAAGTCAATGCGAGGAATTATGACTTGTTCTCCCTTTTTTCTGCAATTGATAATTTTTGCATCAATGGAATTCCGATGCAAGACTTTTATGACCAAACGCGTGCCATTCAATTGTCCAATTTTTTTCCGTTCAGATTTCGCAATGATACATGCAACAATCTTTAATTTCAGCAAATGCGGTGACATTCCTGATGGGCACTGCTCGTTAAGGGACTAGGCTGGGAAATCAACTGCGTCGCTGGGATCATCGGAAATCATGGTATCTATGCTCCAATAAACCGTTCCATTTCCAGCGAGTAGCTCCAACAATAAGTCTGAAATACTTGAAATTAAAATTTTGTCTCGAAGAAACAATCACAAACTTACATTTTAAGGTTATTTTTAACAAAATGATGAGTTAAATCCGTTTCTGGAATGACACAAAAAGTCTGGAATTCTTCGTGAGCAGGGTCGATTTTCCAAATGTCCGGCAGCTTGAAATCTCTCAAGAAGTCTCTGAATGGTAGAGTGGGACACTGCAAAACGTCTTGCAACATGACGAACATATTGACCATTATGAATCCATGCCATGGCTCGACCACGGTCTACAGTGCTGAGACTTCTCCTTGGTGGCATGGCTAATGCAGTGATCACTTCGACCACTTGTCATACTGATTTATTGCATACCAACGATGAACACTCTTTACCGATGATCATTTTCCACGTGCATTCAAATTCAACTCACTTTTTCACCTTTTGAACTAGTGGGGCGTGTTGCAAAAACCACGACTTTTTGCACCAACAATGGCAATTTTCACGTGCGGGTTAAAGTGACCCAGTTTTTTGACATTTAAAAAAATTAACCTAGTGCACACAGAAATTTATACACATTTCTCTGGGCTCAGTTTTAATGACATTTTCACTTGTCTTTACAGTTTGCCAATCAATTATATAAACCTTGTCTAAACTGAATGGTGGCCCTTAACTTTTGTCCAGTAGTATAGGTTCACGGCTTCACCATTCCATGCTTTATTTTGTTCGCTTCTAGTATCGCAGTTCATCAATGTCTCTTCACATGCAAGTATTTGTTTGAGGAAAACATTTCCTTCTCATGTGAATAATTTCAGGTTATCAGACACACTGTTGTGCTAACACGTTACCATCTTGTACACTCACAACGGATCCGTCGTCTTCAATAATTATTAATAAACAATAGTCTGTTTACAGTTAATATTAATTACTGTTACTGTGTAAATTTCTTCTGTAAAGGTGTAGAACCACTGACAAGGGCGATGTCAGCAAGGCATGTAAAATATATTGGATGAATGTCATGGGTTCGATAAACGTGTATGTCTCTGGTACCACCCACACAACAGTAGCTTAGGTCAGGAATAGACCAACGGGTAAGACGAGTTCGTATCCAACTCATACACAGTTTATTTATCACAGTAACATAGACATCACAGGTAGTACATTGTCACAGGTTACTACAGCGTAAAAAATCCATGGCAAATATGTTGCAGAACATAGCAAATATCCATAAATTAGTTGCATACACAGCAACTCACGGTACATCAAATATCCATAGAAAAAACATCCATCAAATGAAAAGGGAATGCATACATAGCGAGACAAACAACCATCTCGAAGCCCAGCCAGATACTTAATGACTTAGATTATAGTTTCTCAGTACAACTCAGTAAAGTCGCTCATGCGCAAACTAACTGCTTGACATGTGAGCTCAGCTCACCCGTCTCTTCCCCCTACTACTAAGAACATTAGAACAGTTTCTTTATTTAAAAAAAAAAAAAAAACTTACACAGAATCAGTTGAGCTATGTTCCAAAATAATCGTACACAAAGTACCCAAATAAAAAATATATCTCATGACTTTAAAAGTGCTTACTAACAAAAATCAGCCCCGTACATAATAATCCCTAACACTTAACACCCCCACCACCCCCCCCCACCCCCCCCCCCCCCCCCCCCCACCCCCAAGAATCATGACTTAACAATTACATATCTCAATGTACATCTGGCACTGACTTTCTGCGCTTTCTGAAACCCAAGCACTTCGCTGATAATTTACGTCAGCTGCAGGTTGTTAGATGAACATAAGACGACTAGTCTCCTCAGTCTTCAACAAAAAAAAACTTCATTTTTAAAGAGTTCTTCATACTGTACCATTAATCTCATTAGGATATTTTGCATGTGACAGTTTCTTGCATTTATGGCAATATTATGGATCATTCGATATACTAACGCGTAAAAGTTATGAATTATGTGCAGCATTGATGACACCTCTAATTGTCCTAAACTTGTAATTTTGTTTATTGATTGTTTTATTTGCTGCTTCCGCTAAAGTGATACATCCAGGTCAACATTAAATCTTCATCAATATGTTCTCGGTAATACTGACTGTTTTTATTATAACAATAATCATAATCTTCATCATCAAGAACCATGCCTAGTGGCGTAGGAGATCATGTCTCTCCACAACGTTCTGTCTCCAATACAATTTATCAGTTCTAATTTTGACTTCTTTCCATGCCACCACGATGTCAAACTGTCCAGTATTTGCTCTTTTTGTCTTCCCCTATCTCTTTTTCCTTCAATCTTACCTGTTGTTACGATATATTCTAGCTTTCCTCTTCTCATAACATGCCCAAAAAGTGGATTGCTTCTTTCTAACTTGTGAAATAAGTTTCCTTTGCACATTGGCCTCTTTCAGAACATCCTCATTACTTTTTTTGGCTGTCCATGGTATTTTTAACATTCGTCTGTAAAACCACATCGCTGTTGCCTCTAGTACCTTCCCTATTTGTTTATTAATTGTCCATGACTCACTCCCACATGTCAAGATTTGTTCTATATAACAATGAAGAACTCTCTTTCATACTTCCAATAGCAAAGAATTGTTGCATAAAATTCTCTTCATTTTATAGAATGCTGCTTTTGCCTGAGCATTTCTGCTGTTTACTTCTGAGATGCTTCTTCCATCCGTTGTTATTAATGTGCCCATGTATTTAAATTTATCGACTCATTTTCAAACGGTTCCATTTACTTTGATAGTGCAATCTGTGGAAGCCTTTTTTCTTTGAGACGTTCATTACTTCTGTCTTTTTGCTATTAAGGCTAAGGCATTTATTTTCACTTTGAATCACTATTGTATCAACCATTTCCTGCAGCTATTTTTAACTTTTTTATATTAAGACTGTATCATCAGTCCATCTTAAGTTGTTTATATCATGTCCATCGAATGATATTCCTGGCATGTCCTCTAGAGATCCCAGTATATTTTCTCTGTACAGACTGAACAGATCCGGTGACAGCATACATCCCTTCCTGACACTTTATAACTATTATGCTTAGGTATAACAATGGATATTTTTAAACGATATATTCAACAGTTTTAGTAATTTACTTCTGTAAAATTTATTTGTATTAACTTTCTTCTTGTAGGTCACTCACTGCTCGCTTGCTGACCCACCAGTAATTTCATGTCGCTGCGACCGGGGCAACATATTTTCTGCGAATGTTGAGACGTGTAGCGCTCGATGGTATCACGTTGAGAGGTTGGTATTTTAAAACACATGAGCTAGTTCTCTTCCACAAAAACTTGCTAATTTTTCTGCAACTTACACAATTAAAATTCTTCTGGTTTCCTTATAACACATGCATTCACTTGATAGGAAACTCCGTACAGAGCGATACAACAGGACGTTATCTCATCATCAGAAGTCCCCTCGTCGGATAAGTGTCTTGGTCCTTTATCTTCTTTACACTGTGAAGGGGGTAGGCCCACTTGGGGCATGACTCCCAAGTGTCCGTCTCCTGTTATCTTTCCCGACTGCTCTGTAAATTTAACCCAGACCATCTTTTAACTTCGCACCTGGTTTTGTCCTTCTTGCCAGCTGGAGGCAATTGTCAAAGTAACTATTATGTGGTATATGAACTACTTCCCTAAATTCCATATCCCGTAGCGGCTGCTCCATAGCCAACACGATGCCCTTTCCGCAGTATCACCGAGCCTCTTAAGTGCCCTTATTCCTGACTATACATTCACACCCAAAAGTTTCAGTAAACCATTGAAGCAGCCACTAGACCTCTTGCAACTACCTCTACAGCTATCACTTTTGATGTGAATCCTGCATGTCTCAAGTCCGTGACCATTATATACTGAAGCACATTAAAAGCGCACCACCTGTAAAATCCAGGAACAGAGTGTGAAATGTAAATATAAGTGTTTACAAGTTTACTCATTTGGAATCTTTATTCATTTTCCTATGAATCCATGCTGGTCATTAATTTGTACATTTGATTGTTATGAAATTCATTGCATTCTGTGCAGGCAAAAAAGAAAACCAAAAATGCAACCAACAAAAAAATTCATTCACATTATCCTCAGTATCTGGTATGTCCACCGTGTGCTTGCAAACAAGCTTGGCAGCGGCTCCGCATGGAACGCACAAGTCTCTGAAGGACATTCCGGGGAATCAAGTCCCATTCACGTGTAAGAGCAGCTTCGAGCTGTTGCAGATTAGCTGTAGAACCTTGCCTGTAGACTCTGCGTCCAAGCTCGTCCCGCAGATGTTCTATAGGGGACATGTCTGGTGATAGGGCAGGCCAATCAATCGTCACAATGTTCTGCTGCTGCAGATATTGCTGCGTAATGCATGCGGTGTGCGCACGTGCGTTATCCTGCTGGAGAAGCTGCAAGTCTGGATAATTTGTGAACGCAGGAGCAACCAATGCATCCAGAACCTCTTCTCGATATGTCACAGCATTAACATGTCCACGGAAGACGTGAAGAGGTAAGCGATGGTGAAAACTGAATCCTCCCCAAATGTGAATACTGCCACTTCCAAATCGGTTGTGCAAACGAACACAGCAATCTGCAAAGCGCTCTCCACACCGTCGTAAAATCCGCATATGTCCATCAGCAAAGGGTATGTTGAATCTGCTCTCGTCTGTGAATAGGACAGCTTTCCACTGCAGTTTAGTCCATCTGACATGCTGCTCTGCCCATTGCAGGCGCTGCTGACGATGTCTGTGAGTTAAGTTTAGCCCAACATAAGGTCGTCTTGCAGTAAGGCCTGTATCTCTGAGTCGTCGTATGACTGTCATTCGAGAGACTTGCCCACGTCTACCCACTATTGCTCTTGCTGTTTGACTTGCCGGGAGAGAACGATTCCTTAGGTGACTCAGCACAATATGACGATCTTGCGCAGGGGTAGTAACTCGTGGTTGGCCACTCCGAAGTCTATCCCGGGCACTGCCAGTGGTTCCGTAACGTTCATTGAGACGTACAATAGCGCTGTGGTGGCAATTCATCCTTCTGGCAATGGTCCGCGAGCTCATTCCAGTCTCCAACATACCAATGGCTCGTTGGCGGTCGTTTTCAGATAGTCGTGGCATTTCAAGCACATGTACTGGGTGTTTTGTCTCAACAGCCTTTTTATACCGAGTATACTGCCACAACGCGTACACATGTTCAGGGTCATAGCTGTTGGGAATCGTGTTGCACGTGTAACTTTCATTGTTTTCATGTAGTCTGTACACAAACCCGTGGGTTGAATTATGCACTTTCCATTCCAGCAGCCATTCGCTCTCTACCTCATGGCAAACACGGCGAAAATCCATTCTCATGCTTTTTTTCCAGCTTCTCGGCATCAGTATATATAATAGTGGTGCGTTTTTAATATGCTTCAGTATACATGGCCAATTTGAACGAGCATGTTTTCATTGCTGGACCCGATGTCTGCACATATCTTGATCTATCTTCATGCTACTGAGTTTTCCAACTAGTTAGTTGTTGCTAGAAACATTGATAGTAAATATATATCATCATCATCTCATATCAGCCCGTAACCCGTCATGGGTCGTAGGAGTGCCATGGTGGAAGCATCAGCAGACAGGGTCCTCCACTATAGGTTCATGTATTTCAAGCACTCGTACCTCATTCTTCGTTTATATTCGTGTATCGCTTGTTATCGATCATCTCAATTTTCTACGTCTCTGGTGACTTGAATCAGCTGGGTCTTCTGTCTCTTGCCATGATATGTGGTCAGTTTCTCGAAGCTGCCTCTCACACCTTCTCCATTTTTGTTTTACATTCTTCTCTTTCGAATGAATTTAAAAGTTGTCATCAGATCCTCTAATTTTACCAATAGCATGACCAGCGTACTGAATTGTGACTTCGGACATATATATATATTTATTTATTTATTTATACACATATGCTGCCACGTGATGGGTATCAAAGCATGTAAACATCTTAGACATGGCAGAGTACGCTGGCTTGGCCATGGCCGCTACAAGGAAAATGTTCACATCCCCAAAGATATCTTCTACGGACATCTGGCAGATCGCACAACAACAGTTGAGAGACCGCAGCTAAGGTTAAAAGATGTGTGCACGAAAGACATGAAGACACCGGACATAACTCCTACGGTGCCACCTCTGATTAGGCGAAAATAAAGCTCTCACAACAAGCAGAAGAGAAAAGAACACAACGTAGAAACACCAGAAAATAAAGCTCTCACAACAAGCAGAAGAGAAATGAACACGACGTAGAAACACCAGAAAATAAAGCTCTCACAACAAGCAGAAGAGAAAAGAACACGACGTAGAAACACCAGAAAATAAAGCTCTCACAACAAGAAGAGAAAAGAACATGACGTAGAAACACCAGAAAATAAAGCTCTCACAACAGGCAGAAGAGAAAAGAACACGACGAAGAAACACCAGAAAATAAAGCGCCCACAACAAGCAGAAGAAAAAAGAACACGACGTTGAAACACCAGAAAATAAAGCTCTCACAACAAGCCAAAGAGAAAAGAACACGACGATAAAACACCAGAAAATACAGCTCTCAAAACAAGCAGAAGAGAAAAGAACACGACGTAGAAACACCAGAAAATAAAGCTCTCACAACAAGCAGAAGAGAAAAGAACACGACGAAGAAACACCAGAAAATAAAGCTCTCACAACAAGCAGAAGAGAAAAGAACACGACGTAGAAACACCAGAAAATAAAGCTCTAACAACAAGCAGAAAAGAAAAGAACACGACGTAGAAACACCAGAAAATAAAGCTCTCACAACAAGCAGAAGAGAAAAGAACACGACGAAGAAACACCAGAAAATAAAGCTCTCACAACAAGCAGAAGAAAAAAGAACACGACGTAGAAACACCAGAAAATAAAGCTCTCACAACAAGCAGAAGAGAAAACAACACGACGTAGAAACACCAGAAAATACAGCTCTCGCAACAAGCAGAAGAGAAAAGAACACAACGTAGAAACACCAGAAAATAAAGCTCTCACAACAAGCAGAAGAGAAAAGAACACGACGAAGAAACACCAGAAAATAAAGCTCTCACAACAAGCAGAAGAGAAAAGAACACGACGTAGAAACACCCGAAAATAAAGCTCTCACAACAAGCAGAAGAGAAAAGAACACGACGTAGAAACACCAGAAAATAAAGCTCTCACAACAAGCAGAAGAGAAAAGAACACGACGAAGAAACCCCAGAAAATAAAGCTCTCACAACAATCAGAAGAAAAAAGAACACGACGTAGAAACACCAGAAAATAAAGCTCTCACAACAAGCAGAAGAGAAAAGAACACGACGTAGAAACACCAGAAAATACAGCTCTCGCAACAAGCAGAAGAGAAAAGAACACAACGTAGAAACACCAGAAAATAAAGCTCTCACAACAAGCAGAAGAGAAAAGAACACGACGTAGAAACACCAGAAAATACAGTTCTCGCAACAAGCAGAAGAGAAAAGAACATGACGTAGAAACACCAGAAAATAAAGCTCTCACAACAAGCAGATGAGAAAAGAACACGACGTAGAAACATCAGAAAATAAAGCTCTCACAACAAGCAGAAGAGAAAAGAACACGACGTAGAAACACCAGAAAATACAGCGCTCACAACAAGCAGAAGAGAAAAGAACACGACGTAGAAACACCAGAAAATAAAGCTCTCACAACAAGCAGAAGAGAAAAGAACACGACGTAGAAACACCAGAAAATACAGCTCTCACAACAAGCAGAAGAGAAAAGATTACGACGTAGAAACAACAGAAAATAAAGCTCTCACAACAAGCCGAAGAGAAAAGAACACGACGTAGAAACACTAGAAAAAAAAGCTCTCACAACAAGCAGAAAGGAAAAGAACACGACGTAGAAAAACCAAAAAATAAAGCTTTCACAACAAGCAGAAGAGACAAAAACACGAAGTAGAAACACCAGAAAATAAAGCTCTCACAACAAGCAGAAGAGAAAAGAACATGACGTAGAAACACCAGAAAATAAAGCTCTCACAACAAGCAGAAGAGAAAAGAACACGACGTAGAAACACCAGAAAATAAAGCTCTCACAACAAGCAGAAGAGAAAAGAACACGACGTAGAAACACCAGAAAATAAAGCTCTCACAACAAGCAGAAGAGAAAAGAACACGACGTAGAAACACCAGAAAATAAAGCTCTCACAACAAGCAGAAGAGAAAAGAACACGACGAAGAATTACCAGAACATAAAGCTCTCACGACAAGCAGAAGAGAAAAGAACTCGATGAAGAAACACCAGAAAATAAAGCTCTCACAACAAGCAGAAGAGAAAAGAACACGACGTAGAAACACCAGAAAATAAAGCTCTCACAACAAGCAGAAGAGAAAACAACACCAGAAAATAAATCAGCTGATGGACTATCAGGGGTGTATTTCCATAGTTAGTTAAGACTAAGGGGGCTACGATATATGTGTCACGTGAGGGTTGTTTATTATTGAAATTATAAGATATCCTGGGCACAAAGTTGTATCAGGTGATACCAGGATAGTGCCAGATAAGAGTCTGGTTTTATAAGTAATACCCCCTTCTCTGAAAAGAGTAAGGGTGTATAGATATCAAAGGTAGGATCAAACTGTATGTCGTGTTTTGGTCTGTCTTACACCACTTTCATATTTTTCGCACGCAATACTATAGGAAAACGGACCGATACAATAACCAATGAAAACGCTACTTTTTCTGGTGTATAAGGATACCTTTTAGGCTTAACACAGAGGCCCATTTTGTGTAAATGATAGTAAGAATTTATTCAATTTCTTAAAGATTAAAGATGTTTAAACGGAAAGGTATAGATATTTCAACAACGGGAATGTTACTTGAGAGGTAGGTGCAAAGACTTCCTCGAATAGTAGTTCAATTATAGACAAAAAATCATTTAAAATGACATCCATACATCAGGGTAGTCCACATTTTAGTTAGTTAAAGTCTGCACAGATGTAAATGCATTTTGCTAACTAAACCATTATTATATAGAAAGGTAGAGATAAATTCACAGTATAATTCTAACTTTAAATGATCAAAATCGGCCCAGGATTAAGAGAGATAATAAATATTAAAAGTTGTGCACATTGAACAAGAAGGCAGAAATCATTTCAATTTTAGATTCCTAACGCTGTTTTTACCCCATGCCATCTGAGATGGAGGGTGTGGTACTATAAAAGCCCTTGAACTTGACTGATTTGAGGCCACAACTTTTTCAAACACAAGCTGAACAGAAGAGAGCGGCAAACATGTGCTGTCAAATTCTTTGCAACAGTATCTGCATAGCAGACCTAGATACCTATTAACAGCCTGTTACAGCTTACGTGTATTGCATGAGGGTAAGAAAGAATATATATACATATATATATGTATATATGTATGTATGTATGTATGTATGTATGTATGTATGTATGTATTAATGTATTTTATGGAGAATAAAGATTCTGGTATGTATGTATGTATATATGTATGTATGTATGTATGTATGTATGTATGTATGTATGTATGTATGTATGTATGTATGTATGTATGTATGTATGTATGTATGTATGTATGTATATATGTATGTATGTATGTATGTATGTATATATATGTGTGTGTATATATGTATGTATATATATGTATGTATATGTATGTATATATATATATATATATATATATATATATATATATATATATATATATATATATATATATATATATATATATATATATATATATATATATACCACTCGTCAAAAGTCAAGTGCCACCCTATTATTTTCAATACACTTTTATATAAGCGCATAGAATGATTAAATGAAGGAAGTTTTTAGTAAAAATGGGTGCAATATCTTTCTCTATCAGTCCTCTATGCACGTTAAGCATAAAAACAACTCACCGACAACCATGGTGATCACGTGCGATTTGGTTTGCTGACCATAAATTCACATTTTTTATCTGTTTTTTCAAACTTCCGTACAACCAAACAGGTGAAGTAATCGTGCTGATTGACATTCCGCGTGCAATGGCGACTTTTCGTGAACAGAGTTCACTCTTAATTTGTTTTACAATCAGCAGACTTAGGGTAGTTTCATCACTTGCAAAAACCATGCCACCGAGTAGAAGTCTTGATACCTTACAAAGAATGAGGGCTATAGCGCGGGTTGAAAGTGGTTTATCTGTCCTTGAGGTTGCTAGACGGCTTGCAGTGTCACACTCTACTATCCAAAGAATTTTGGAGAGATTTCATGCCACAGGAAGTGTGGAGGATCGCCACCGGCCAGGTCGCCCTAGATGCACCAATAGACATGATGACCTGTACCTCTTGTTGTCAGCCCTGCGCCATCGAACAGTGACTTGTTCCACTCTAAGATGTCAGCTGAGACAAACTGTAAACGTTAATGTCAGTCAAAGCACCATTCGCAGACGTTTACATGAATTTGGACTGGCTGCTCGACGTCCTGCAGTCAGAATCCCTCTTACTCCTGCTCATCGCAGAACCCGTGTTGCTTGTTTTCGCGAGCACATCCGATGGACAAGGCAACAATGGAGTCAAGTTCTCTTCACTGATGAATCTCGCTTCACTGTGTCATTCAATGATGGCAGGATTCGAGTTTGGAGACGACCAGGAGAGCGATTTACTGATGACACAATTCGAGAGGTGGATCGTTATGGTAGGGGTTCTGTCATGGCCTGGGGAGGCTTCTACAGACACGGCAAGACCCCACTCTACATCATCCAAGGCAACTTGACCGGCCCAAGATACCATAACGAAATCTTGAAACCAATTGTTCAGCCTGCTCTGGAGGCCATAGGTGGTAATGCCATCCTCCAAGATGATAACGCTCGACCCCATCGAGCTCGTGTGGTGAATGAGTTTATTCAACAACATGGGATCATCAGGATGGCGTGGCCAGCTCATTCACCTGACCTTTCTCCGATTGAGCACCTCTGGGATGTTCTTGGTCGAAGATTGTCAACAAATCACCCCTGCCAATGGATGTTGCACAGCTGACTGCATTTCTGCTTCAGGAATGGCAAGCTGTTCCTCAGGATACTCTTCGGACCCTTGTGGACTCGATGCGTCTACGCTGTCTTGAATGCCTTGCTGCAAACGGTGGTCATACCCGATTTTGAAATGTCTATTTGTCCAATATCTATTGTGTGACTTTTGAAAAGGTGGGTGACACACTTCACAGCTTCATTGCGTTTGAATGTGTGTTTCCATTTCTTTACGTGACATGTCAATTTGGTATTCAATAAATGCCGTTTTGACTGATACCAATTACGTTTATATCAGATTTGTTTTATGGTTTCAACCAAGGTTTTTCTAAGTGGCCCTTGACTTTTGACGAGTAGTATATATATATATATATATATATATACATATACATATACATATATATATATATATATATATATATATATATATATATATATATATATATATATTCTTTCCGCTGTATTTAATGTTCGTTCAAAGCCTTCAGTTTGACAAATGTATCTCTTCATTAGGTATTGGAAATAGTTTCAACGTTTGACTCTTCCATGAAGTGACGGTAAAGCAAATAATGTGTTGACTTTTAGAGACGAAAGCCAGCAAAAACAAGAATAATTAAGAATGATGGCAAATTATACGACTGTAAGTTTCATAATGTGCATTTGAACATTTTCAATGGAACGTACACACGGATTTAAAAAAAAAAATTTAATTGAAAGGATTTTTAATTTGTTAAATATATTTCAAGGTGTCACTTCCGCAGTGTAAAATCCCGCCAAATCATTGTATGCAAGGATCATAAAGATATTTTCTACAAGAAAGGTGAAACAGTCAAGATGGAATGTGAGGCCAGCGGAGATCCTAAACCCAGGTTAGGTTTATTCACTTATTCACCAATTAGTTTGCCATCATTTTCACTATCACCATGTATCCTTCTTGTCACCCTAGAACATTGCGATGCAATTTTTATTTACTATGGGTTTCTATTTTTATGCCATCCTCTTCAACTCCACAACGATGAACCAGTGTTTTCAGCTACTTTTACTACCGTTCTCTTAAATTCTGTCTTTGGCCTTCTCATGTCTCTCTTCTCATAGAAATGGACACCCGTTTCGGCATGCCTGGAGATCCAGACATTGTGTGATCCTGGCTATGTAATGTTTGGATGCATGTCATTTTTCTGGGATCTCTGATGAGACAAAGCAAAAATAGAACTAATGCCCCTTCTGGCATGCCGTAAAAGGCGACCAACGCGTGGTTGTGCATGGAGTTAGAAACCTAATCTTGTCAAACAAATTGCTACAGAACCACAACTGCAAGAGTTTGTCCTTCAGCATATTTTTCCTCAAGGGGTCATAATCAGTAGTGGCTCCATACTGCATAATGAGCAAAAAAGGAGATGATGACGACGATGATGATGAATTTATGTGTCAAGCCTTAAGAACATTGTTACATAGGTTTTCGACACAAGAATCCTCGTCAGACCAGAAAGTTAGACTGCGCAATAGGTTACGGAACATAGCCTGCAACAGAATTAACCAATTGCACTCTGAGAACTATGAAAAGGCATTCGGCAGTTTAGAGAGATAATCACTTTGGGAACTGAGATATTATGGAGTTCTCCATCAGTTCATTAAACTAATAAAGAAATCATGTGACCACGTATAATGCAGAATTCTTCATGAAAGACAGAACCCTTTACGGCCGAGTTTCTGAATCTGTGGGCAATGGACCCCTTGAGGGTCTATGAATGGATTAAAGGGGGTTCGTGTATTTGACCTGAAATTTAAAATACTAAATTATGCTTTTATGAACACTTTTTTTTTAAAGAAGTGGTCCATAGCCTTCATTGTACAATAAAAGTGCCCAAAGTCTTCATCTGACATTTAACCATGGCACACAAAAAAAGGTTAAGACACCCTGCTTTAAGGAAACAACTAGAGTTCTGTAGGGATATCTTTTGTCACAATTTCTTTACTTACTGGATATAGTTTGGATCATCAAACAACATCAACCGACATAAATTAAATTCAGTGGACTATAATAAAACAGCTCGATCATCTAGCTTTTGTATATATATATATGCGATTCGTCTAGAACAAGAACCCAAACATTTTGCATGATACATTCTGTGGAATTTTTGAATCTGAATCAGCAAGATTCATCTGTTAGTGTGACATGTCACGGACATGTGGTCAATGTGTATTAGAATAATAATATGTGTAAATAATGTAAATATTTACATATTTAGTTATTAATTTAATACCCTAGAAGAGTCAATATTTAAATATAATAAATCCATTTTTCAAGGTGGAGGATCTTGAGAGGTTAGCTTTGGGACCTTCACTGAACCAAACACTATCATCATATCGATGGTTTATTACAGCATGCCCCCCTTGACCCTACCTTTGATTGTCGATACATCCTTGCTCTTTTCAGAGAAGGGAGTATTTCTTATAAGACCAGTCTCTTATCTGGCACTATCCTGGTATCATCTGATACATCTTTTTGTCCAGGATATCTAAACTTTTAATAACATCTGAACCTCTCGCGACATCTGGTGTCTCCTTCCGGGATTTCACTTAATACCCTAGGGGTCTTTACTTTAAGACAGTTAGCCTTATTAGTCATCCAAGTAAGGTGATGTTAAGGATACTTTTGAACAGAATAAAACAGAAATCAGAAGAAATCTTGTCAGAGGAACAGGCTGGCTTTAGACCAAAAAGAAGTACCTCAGAAACAAATCTTCAATATTAGATTATGATCGAAAAAAATCTCCAGCATCAACATGATTTATTACCATAACTTCATCGATTTCACAAAAGCCTTCGATCGAGTCTGGCATGAAGGGTTTATGGCAAAATAATGAGAAAATTCAATTTTGTACCAAATATAGATATCATTGAAGCAACTATACAAGGACGCAAGCCGTTGTGTTTTGCAAGCAATGACATTGGAGGAATTTTTCAAAACAACTGTAGGAGTTCGCCGAGGGATGTATACTGTCCACCAGTGCTCTTTTAAATTTATTCTAGACATATTAT